>JAODLD010000046.1:31507471-31517972 GCA_026781065.1 Mormyrops boulengeri | reverse complement strand
TTCAGTTTGAAAGTAGTTTGTAAAACCCGAAGTAGCTCAAAGTGTCCTCCCTGACATGGATTATCTCGTCACCCTAACCAAAGCCTCACTACTTACTGCAGTGGAAAAGTGCGCTAATAAAGACAACAGCTGTGCCCCAAAAGGACAGAACTCGGCTCTGGCTCCATGCTAAGCACCGCTTCCGGTGTCAAAGTTCATCTTTTCGGTAGTTTTGCCACCGCTGAATATCAGAAATTTCCGCGCCAACACTTCCGCTAAATTTTCACTTATTCCTCTTGCACGACTCAGAACGTACGTTTCACCATTTCATGCTTCTCACACCTACTGAAATCACTCACATTACTCTTAGAATATTACTAATTTGCCATCAAAGTAAATTGAGCCATCAAAGTACCTGTCATAACCACTTATGACATGCAGAGATGATGCATCTTTAAATAATTTTAATTAAATCGCATTGGGGGACTTGAGTTAACCAAAGTTTCAGATGCATTACTACATTTTTTTCTTGTCTCAAAAAACATGACATTTTTCTGAATTATACATATTTTACTAAAAACAGTACAGCAACACCATTGAGTCCGGTGTTCAAACAGGTGTCCTGCCGTAGAATGCATGTAGGTCTCTAAATGATCGATAGGTCGCTGATCTGAGACGACTTGAGCTACTTTGTCGAGTTAAGCTACCGTAGTGCTCATCGATAGCCCGAACCCCCAAAAACCCCTAAAACGCCAACCCCCCCCCTAAAAAACCCCTAAAAGCTCAACTCGTCAGAACACCGGCATGCAGGGATCCCTTTTTCGGCATGAAATGCACATCCCGATAGTATCTCTAATGAAAACGAATTATTTCGCCAGTACTTCCAATAGTTACACCACCGTATATTCTCCGAATATAAAAGCTGATTCCGATTTAGATAAATGCGCCCCACATTTGCAACTGCGGGATCAGCTGTTGCCATTTAACTGCAGATGTTTGGCATGGTGTTTCTCTCTAAAGGGTCCTGGGCAACGGGAAACGATCCAGGTCACAATGATGGGCTTTGCACCGCCAGGTGAAAATTACTTTCCAACTATAAAGACCAGCTGGACCTGGTCCCCACTTATAACACCAACTTTGCATTGAACGTTTTTACATTCCTGCATAATCCATGTTATATTTTAACATGTCTAAATATCTTCCTTTTGGCAGTGGTTTTAATACGTTTCACAGTAATTTATGCTTTGTAAAAATGCCTCAGCTCAGCAGATAGCTATAGCTGTTCGTAACTAACGCGCTTGCAGTCCTTCCAGTTTATCGCACCTTTTCCCATGGAAATCAAGAGAGTCAAACAACTCGGAAAACTCACACTGACCAGAAGAGGGACTTTGCCAAAGACCTTCCCTAAAGTATTCCCAAATCTGAATGTGCGGGGAAATGCAGTCACCGCTTTTGCCGATCCCTTATCTTACACGTCAAAACGTCCAATCAAAAAACAAACTTAAGGATTTTGAAACAATACCGATCGCAATATATCAGCCTCCCTTTCACTCCGACAAATACAAGGACTTCCTATCCAGCAACTGGACTCTCTAAGGCCCATTCCCAAGGGGAATCAGGGGGCGTGGGAAACTGGAGTAATGCCGATAATTTAGAGTTATCTGTTAAACATCCCTACTCTACCGATAACAACTTTATGTGGTGAATCCCAAATAACGGAAACAATTAAACTGATTTGAAACTTGCCTTTTACTAAGTTTCCTAAGTTTCCTAATACGCACAACACAGGCACAATAGCAATTTGCGGTTTACACAAATTAATGCAATAAACCCAGAATTTAGGCTTCCGCAACGCAACAAGTTACTGTGGCGAGAAGAGAAAAGACATCTTCCGTGAAAAAGCGTGAAACCTTTTTATCATTAAGAAAAAGGGGGTGAGTGGGGGGGCACAATATCCGGTTACTGCCAAGACACACGCACCAAAAACGAAACGTTCAAAATACAAACATATCTGCCCTGAGACCTCTGACCGACTAAGAACCCGCTACATTACTCAATAGCATTTCAAAACTGTGAACCACAACCACATACAAAGAATCAATTATTTTTATTCCCTTAAAACATCCATCTGTACTGCGCACGATCAATATCGCGACAGTCACGACAGTGGGCAGAACGCTACACCCTCCATAAGGTTAAAACACAGAGAAATACACTTCAGTCAGCAAATCACGCCACTACACACAACAGTGGGATCTAGCAATACAGCACCCCATCCACTCACCCTTCCTCCCTTATTTCTTTCAATTCATCCATATATTACAGCGGCACAATCTGTCAAACTGCACTCCCAGAAGGCATCTCCTTTGCCCCCCCCCCCGTGAATACAATCACATGCAAGCAATTGCTCATTTATAAGTCTTGACTGACAATTGTTCGGCAATTAATGAGTTCCTCCCAAGTCCGTCACATTAGTGAGTAATTATTACTGCACAGGTATCATCTTCACATTTCCTGAATTTTGCTCGCATTTCCTTACATTAGAAAGCGGTGTCTGGTACCAGCAATGTTATACACGATTGCCATTTATGGCCGGTGTTATGCCGAAAAAGGCATCCCTGCCGTAGAATGCATGCCTGTGTCTAAATGATCGATAGGTCGCTGATCTGAAACGAGTTAGGTTACCGTAGTGCTAATCGATAGCCCTAACCCTAACCCTAACCCCCCAAAAAACCCTAAAACCCTAACCCTAACCCCCAAAAAACCCTTAAAAGCTCAACTCGTCAGAACACTGGCATGCATTCTATGGCAGGGATGCCTTTCTCGGCATAACACCGGACACGAAAATTTGAAAATTTCAACTGGAGTAGGGAAAGTGAGAAGTTGATCTAAGCAAGAAAAACCGGTTTTACGAAGATCCTGTGATCCTGTGTCACCTCACGGCGTTGGCTGTTTACGGAAGCTGCTCCACCCTGTTAACAGCACCACCACTGTTCACGGTATTCCAATGGGGATGGCATGGGTGTGATGAATTCATTTAATAGCCTACTTTACCCAAATGATACGTTCTGCCGTCTCCCAAATTCTGTTTTTCGTGAAAAAAAACTCAGATAAAAGCAATGAAGTCCATAACAATGACAACGAAAACCAACACAAAGCTTCTTACACGGACCCACTACGATACACATATAGCAAGGAGGCATTTCCTATTTTGAAGTGAAAATCTGTTTTCCGTTCGTACGGATAACACGAGCCGATGTCTTTGCCCACTTATCAATACTTGAAACTTCAAGAAGAGCACATATTTAAGTTTACATCCCGAAAAAAGCCGCATTTCTTGCAGTAACATACAATCACGCAAGCTAGCATGCTTACCTGACTATCGTCAATAAATCCCTTCGTACAAATTCCAGCTTGATCGCCACTTTAACTTCACTTTTTAATCAGAAAGGCAGTGTCGTGTCATTTACACTACAATAAACAATGATGTGTGTTTCCCCTTTATTCTCATTAGCTTTGCAATCCGGATAGTTTTCTTTTCTCTTCTAAGGTAACGGCGGTAAGAGGACTGAGTTTAATTGGCTTCCCGGTCCCGAGAGAGACCCCCGTCTGCGCTCATTCACAGTGGGCGCCTGTTCTCCCCTTTCCAAATCTACGATTTCCATACACCGCCCACTCTTTTTTTTTAAGTTAAACTTTGAATATTCGAATTCAGGGCAACTTGCCATAATTTTCGCAAAACATTCAACAACTAAATCTGAAAGACCCAGTCCCCTAGTTGCAGATGTGTAACAAATCATTTTCAACAAGTGACAAAGTTGCACTTTTACAGCGAGTCTTGGTTTAGCTTCTGCAATAGGCTGGCCTGTATACTATAAAAGCGAAATCAAGGTTCTCTGTAAAAGAGAATTTATTCATAAGCAAAAAATGTTTTTCTTCAATTTAGTCAGTATTAAAAAATATAAATTCAACTTATTATAAAGGTAAAATCAATCAAGCTGGCTTGATCGTTCCAGTTACATTCTCGGAAAAAGGGGTAAAAAATTGTACCTTTGCTTGTCACTGTAATTATAATTGTACCTTTTAAGGTACAGAAATTGACTCCGAGGAAAATCCCAAAGGTACAAACAGCATTAATGTACCATCAATGGTACAGAAATGTTCCTCAGAGTCAATTTATGTACCTTACAAGGTAGCGTTACCTACAGCTAAGGGTACATTTGGCAGACCCTTGAGGGTTCAGCCCCAGTGAGAAGCAAAAGTACAAAATTTTACCCTTTTTCTGACAGTGTACACCGGATCTTTAGTTTCAGGCGCCCTCACGTGGCTCTGTTACATACTACAGTTTCAGAATTCTGGGGAAAAAAATCATAATAGATCAAATTTCAATGTTGTTACGTTGACCATTTAAATTAGAATACGAAAATAGGTGTTATAATTGCCAAATTATAAAACAAATTAAAAATGTGTATATTGAGTTAATAACCGCATCTACTATTTAGAAAATTCACCTGATCCTCGCACAAACATACACACGCGTCGCTTACCTTCGTTTTATTGACAAAATATTAGCAGTTTGAAACAATGTAATGCACATTCACATCCACTTCAGTTAAATACTGGGATCTGAAAGATATGCAGTCAGGCATAAATAAATAAATAATAGTATACATTTAAACGGCTTCTGTTATATTTTATTTAGGTCTTAGAGCAGTAAAGTTCACGAGATAAGAGCAACTTAATATTTGCAAATGTTGCCCATTGGGCAAAGTCCATGCAAAACAAAATGTTAGGAGGCACCCAAATAATATGCAGTATATATACACAAAACCATGGTGCCGATTTATTAAACTGTTGCTTTTTTTTCGCAATGTGTCGAAGACGAATGGACACTAGATGGCGCACTGGCCAGCAGCGCCTTTTGGAGTGTAATAATTTTAATAATATTAATTCTCCACTTCTATACAAAGACTTACATTTTGGTTTCACGCGCGTAAGGCACCTTTTTAGGTAAGTATTGCTATATATAAACATTTGGTCCCTATTACATGAACATATAACAACGGTTAAAATGGACCTTAATTTGTAATTGGGGATAATTTTATTCTAAATTAAACTACAGAAATATTTTCAGATTAATTTACGTATGGCGTTGTATATTAGACTTCTAACACAAACACAAGTTGGCTGTATTTGATTTAACCAAATGCATGGTGCATATCATTGAAACTTGAACAAACAATCAGATTTATAGGAAATTGATTACAACATAAATTCTGTTAAGCTTTACTCACCAAGACAATTTATCCTAGGCATTGAAATATAAACTGAAAATGTTATCTTCCTTTACATTTTGCAGCATTAAGTATATAAAAGAAAACACCAAAAATCAAGGCAAACTGATGATGCTAAAAAAGACACATTTAAAATGAAGTAGCAGGACAGGGCATACTTTGAGAGATGTCATACAGTCCTTGTACAGCGTTGAACATTAAAATACCAGTATATATTTAACAGCAAAACATAAAACATCAAATGTCTCAGAACATCTTCAGTTACTTGTTGAAAGCACACATTTTAAGATTCATGCTGCTCTTGAATTTATATTTATTAAGTATTTATTATATTTCCAGTTCAGTTAAAAAAAATATTTTCCACAAGACAATTTCATCTACCGTTCCAAGCTACAACACAAAATGTTCTGTTCAACCAATAAAATTTAAATAAATTTATAATATATTGCAGTGCTAATACTAAAGAAGTCATATTAAGCAGTTATGAATTATATATTTGAGAAGAAACACATTTTAATGAGATTTTAAATGGTCGGCATCACACAGTGAAGTTTTTCAGTGTTCCTCAGCTGCCATTTCAGCTACTTTTTGCCAGAATTACTGACCTCTACTGTGCATTACGGACCCATTCCAGTGCACAGAGATGCGAGTCGGGGCACTCAGAGGAAAGACCCATAAAGGAAAAGGCCTGCAACCCAGGCAGCAGATCGAAATCACAGACAACCCCCATCAAATGGGGCGACACACAAACTTTCAGGCAGCGAGGGGCTTAAAACTGACAGACGGGGCGGGGCTGGGAGTGGATGTGTCACTGGAAAGGAGCGCCCGGTGGGGGGAGGGGCCGGCGGTCACACTGTGTAGTCCAGCTCAGCGTTCATTTTTGTGTACATCTCGTAGATGGCGTCTACGGTGGCTGCGAAGTTGACAAGGAACTGGCGGATCTTCTCCAAGCAGTCCTCCTCCTTGACCTCCCGCCCTTTGGATAGGGCCTTCAGGAAGTCTGACTTGTAAGGCGCCGCAAGCATGGCCATCTGGGTAGAAGGACACAACTCACTGTCACAGGGAAAATCACTATCTGACAGGATCTGGCTGGCTTTACTGCATGTGCATATAATTGTGACCTTGTTTTTGGGTCACATGTGTTTATGTGATTTTCACTGCTTGCTGCACCCACCATTCTCTGTTAAGTTATGTCATTCTAACCAACTGATTAGCAGATTTAGCTCACGAGGGACTAGGTGTTGTTGAACTGTGGAACTGGAGCTATGTGATTTGCTTCAGTAGAAACATCCAGTTGCGCAGTTCCATGGGTTACAAGAGTTTCACGGAGACATGCCTCAGATCTTGCTTGAAGACATCTTCACATCTTTAATGGCTGCAGTCAGCGCCAAACTGACATGACATCATCCTACAGCTTTGCTTACCTTGAAGAGATTTTGGACCAGCCAGCCATGGTACTTTTTCAGGGCAAATTCGTAGGCCTTAATGGCATTAACACGGATCAGGTTCGGGTTGTTTTCATCCTGTTCCCCATCTGCGATGCTCTGCAGCAGGATCTGGATGAAGCGAAGCCCCCTGATGACAATTGGAAGTAGAAGCCATCAGCATACAGTTTGTGGAAGGCTCTGATTGACGTGCTGTCTGTCCTGGGGGAAGAGAAGGTTACCTCTTCAGCCACATGAGTGCCAGGGTTGCTCCCACTTTGGGCCACTGGGATCCATACATTTCCTTCTCAGCCTCCAGTATATTCTGAAGGGTTTTGTAACGGCTTGGATTGCTGTCATAAACTGCCTTGATTTTCTGTATGGAAAGAGAATGGAAAGAGAGAGATGTTCTTACAGGAAGGGGGAACCAAGCTTTATTGAGTGGCATTTTCGCAGTGGAGTAGCTACTGTACTTACAGTGATATTTCCCATGATGTCGGATTTAATCGGAGCAAAAACCGTGGAGCCAAGGCAATCTTTCAAGAAAGAAAAGCAGCAATATTAATGATCGTAACAAGGAAACCAACCATGTTTTCATTATCAGCAGCGGTTCTATAAAAGGGTATAGCAAATAATACGCAGCAAGAAATATTTCAATAGCATGAACCTACAGGAGAATATGCACTGAACTCCTTAATTTGTTGTTAAGGCAGGACATTAAGAAATCTCATTAAGTCTATTCATCAATTATTCATGCCACCAAGAGAACTAAACAGATTTTTGAAAGGACCTCTTTGCCTCATCCATTTTTCAGTGGTGCACCTTGGCACGTCGTTCAGCTTGAGCAAGTCCTGTTAAGCACAGATCGGGCGTTGCGCCATATTGCTACCAACACGGATACATACCATGCAGTTGTAAGTTGGGTAAAATCTGACACCTTCTTGAGGCTTTAATTCTGCAATTAAATTTTGTTTCTTAACAAGACCGAAACGTTGCTTAAACAAATGGAGACTTGTGTGGGGACTGTGTCGGATTTTAGTCAATGTACCCATAAAAAAAAATACAAATAAATGAATGTCAGATGGCCTAGCATAAAAGTGTCCAAAAGTAGAAACGGATGATATGAAACGTTTTACCGGGTCACCACTGGCTGCCCGAGAGCCACGGCATAGGCTGTGCTGACAGCCGTCAGTGTTGAGGCATCACAGCGATCCTGCTTTGTCGTAGATCGACATGCTTTGTGTTCCGTGGACGGGGCATCTCTGGTTTCCGAAAAATTCCACCCCCACCCGTCCAACCTCCACCTCCTTGCTGAATGCACCGATTATCTCAGCCCATCTTCTTCCCCGTCGCCCCCATACACAATACTGCCCCTGTTTCCAGCTCCCATGATGCGATGCACTGCTTTACACGGAAATTAGCGGTTTAATAATGCTTTGGAGTCCCCAGGCAATGTAGGCTTAGTAGAAACAGTGCTCAAAACTGCCATCAATTCTGCATTGTACCAATTCAGGACTGCATGCATAGTGCAGAGAACACCAAACAAGTTTTGTTTGTTACCCTGGGCTCTATGTGCTTTGTACTAAAACATTCAATTGTGCTGGACCACTACTTACATGGCAACATTTATATCTTGTAAACACACACGATGGTTGTTTTCCTGTAAACCAGCAAAAACGAAAGTGAACATTTTAATAAATGATTGCTTAAATAAACCTCTTTTGATTCTTCTAGGCCAATATTTCTTTATGAAAAAGAGTTTACTATCAAATTTCCACTATTGTTGCAAGTTTAAACAGAAGTGGCTTATCAGGATCTTGGGACACTTGACACAATACAATGAAATGGAAAGAAAGCAGACTAATTTCAACAACAGAAACCAGGGGCTCCAAGTGTTCCGGATGACAAGACGAATAGAAAAGGTTTAATATATTAATACAGAATGAGCCACTGGAAGATGCCTCTGGTAGACCGCAAATGGGCAAAGCAATTCAACACCACACTCATCAATTTTCTCAGCTGAAATCGGGGTACCCATGAGTAAATTATGCATGTATTAAGGTTTGCTCCTTTGTTGGCAAAGAAATTGGACACCCCCCCAAAAAGATAATGGGACATAATGGCCTGATCTTGACAGAAGTGTTTTGCCTGGACACATGTTACTTGTAGTATTTTACAGCGGTGATGTGGAGAGGACATGTTGGTGAAATCAGATTCGGGATCTGTATTTAATGAGTCCTCATTTCTATGTGAGTGTTACTTCCTGGCACTTCTGGAAAGCGACAATACTTTGTTGTCTTTTTTCTATGCAGATATACGTAGGCCTACCCCAATGCAGCCTCCAATTCCCCCAGATATGTACATTAATATGCATGGCGTTTGGCTTCAGCCATTACATATCATACTTAATCACCTACTTATGTCTTTGACCCAGGGACGTAGCACAATTACTAAGGTTTGAAACCCCCCCCCCCTGCAAATTTGTTTGCTCTCGACCAAGAATGAGAGGGACTCTCCACCCTCCTGGTTGTTGGATCCTTTATTGAAATTTATTTCTGGCTATGGTTGTCAGGTACCCCAGACTGGCCCATCTGAATGGGCTGTAATGTGATAATTACTAGTGTCTTTGGATCGCCACTCAAGCAAGACATTCTGTGTGGTCCCGTTAAAATCTCTCGTTAAACAGGGAATTACATCACTATTGCTTACTTCAAAGACAATTTACATTGTCTAAAGAATGGCAGAAATAACAGGCAGCAAATCGGAAAGACTGCCTAATGGCTTCATTAGACTATATTTCCCAAAAAGATTTAAGTAGGTTTGTATATTAAAGACATCCACAGAGGACAATAGATTCCTAGTTACTTCAAAGTAAAACAACTTTTCAAATCAAACTTTTCTGTTTTCTGTACAATTCCACACCAATACCTAATATATTAATGGTAACACTTTGCAGTAAGTGCACCTTCATAATGCATTCATAATGCATTCATAGAACATTCATAAGCAGCATGCAAGTACACTTTAACATCATAACATCCCTTAACAGCTTTAAAATACATTAATAACAAATGTTACATGATTATACAATTATAATGTTTGTTATTATTATATAATGTTTGTTATTAATGTATGTACAGTTGTTAAGGGATGTTAGGATGTTAGTTGCACATGCATGATGTTTATGAATGTTTTATGAATACTTAATGAATACATTATGAAGGTGTACTGAACGTTTTATGAATGCACTATAAAAGCATTATGAAGGTGCAGTTAATGTAAAGCCTTACCATATTAATTATATAATGCCTAACTTGTTTTGTAGTTACTGTACGTGAGCTTACAGCATAAAAAGCCCATCAAAACTTTACTACCTTTCCTTACACGTCTTTTTGTTACCAAAAACACAGAAAATGTGAAATCAGCACCTAGTCAAAATACAAAATAAGACAGGAGGTATGCTAACTACCAACATGTTAGGTGACATTGTAGGCAGTTAAAAACGTTCATACCTCAGCCAGTTTGATTAGCAGATGTTCAACCATTATATCATCAGTTATTTAATCAGTTTCGTGCAGTAGGCTAGATTTATACATAAGTAATTCTTCAAATGTGGATACTGAATGCAAAAAGAGTTGCAATGGTTGTCTCAATTTTGCAGATTTTTTTTATTCTAGGCGCCACATTCAAATACTGTTTCTAGACATGAATAACGGAGTTGTCCAACCTGTTACGGAACACAGAGGACAATAATTAATGGCGCAAGTGTATGGAGTTCATATGTAGCACATTAAAATACACTTT
>JAODLD010000046.1:31477344-31492666 GCA_026781065.1 Mormyrops boulengeri | reverse complement strand
CCCGAAACATTCAACCACACTGCTTGACATACGGCCCCCATGCATAAATTTAATGTTGCATGTACCCCCCCCCCCCCCCCAGTTCTGACTGTGCTAAGCATGAGAACAAAAACCAAACATCGTGGATCAAAGCAAGCAGAGAGCAGCAAGCAAGCCTGGTACTCCAGGAGCAGCACCAGAGAAAGACACTGCAGCAGGGGGCGCCTGCGAGCGGCGTTTGCAAGCTCTCAGGAGCCCGGGCTGAGGGGCCCACATGTCAGAGAGGGGACAGACTCGCAGCACTATTCCAACCGGAGAGGCACAGCCAGCGAGGGTGTGGCCCGGACCTGCTCGAGGGCCATCTTTGGACAAGTGAGCTGGGATGGGGCCACAGCATGTTATACCCACTGCCCCCCCACCCATCTCACAGACCTAAATCTGAGGGTCAGCATGATCATTCAGTCTGTGCTTTTAAACCCTTTTCACTGATAAATACTTACAGTTACTACAGATCAAGACAATTTAAACTCTGCAAATAAATCACACTGATAATCCATTATCAAAATTAACATACACGGTAAAAAATAAACCTTAAAAAAAATCCTTCAAAGTCTACTGTTGCTAGCAGTTTCAGTTCCCGTTCTGCTTTTGACTGGGAACAGCATCCTCCATCTCATCCCAGTCCATAGTCTGGTCTATTGCTTGAACAGGCGACTCTCGCATGCATTACGGATCTGCGGACAGTCCCATGGTGCTCCGGTACATGCCCTGCTTTCACTGCATGTCTGACCTCACCATACGCCTGTCACGAGATGAATACAGGGCTCTCTTCCCGCTTTGATGCTAGACACGAACAACACCTGCTTGTGGGGAATTCCTAAGCCATCCATTACACAATCATCATTGAAAACAATGCAGTCATGTCATCTGTGCAGCATAAAAAAAGAAAGAAAAAAAAAAGGATTCATGTCTGCAAAACATTTCGGTAATGAACAAGGCTCTCATGAACATGGCGGCCGCCCTGCAGTGCCTCTGCTGCGGCCCACTACACTTTCACACTCTCCAGTCTATATGCAGAATGTGACCCATTATTAACCTTCCATATTTAAGCCAAGACCTCAGCCTGGGGGGAAAAAACATGACGCAAACAAACATTAAAAAAAATAAATAAAATTAAGTGTTTGGACATCCAGTGTGCCATGTGACACTGCAGTCTAAAAACACTTGGACTTAACTACGCAAATTTTAGTGCAACACCCTTTAACAATTTTAAAATATCTAGAATATTATATTAAAAACCTACGCAATTCAGCCAGATTGAGGCACATGATGGCCAGCTTGTCATCACATTACTGCCACATTGAAAATCCCATTAGAAGAATGAAGATGGTAAAGGTGTGAACTAGACTGTGTGTGAGCCATGCGGTGACACCGAGGGAAAGGCTCCACCGTGTGTGCGCTGCATCCTCGCTAAGCTGAAAGCATGTCGTTTTTGGTAGGTACAGACATACTCTTTATAGGCTCATTTGCCTACTAGCCATGACGCCTATATCTAACATAAACCCAGGTACAGGGGAAGACCGGGATTAAGCTATCCTCAGTAGTACACACACCAAAGCCCAGGGCTGACCCTCCCCGCCCGCCACGGTGCGCGGCCCGCCCCGCGGCTACGTGTCCCTGCTGCCGTCGGTCTGCGTGGCCCCGTGGCTCCCTGCCGATACCTTTTTCTGCATGAGCCGCAGCTCCTCGTTCAGGTTGCTGTTCACCTTCATCAGCTGCTTAATCTTGGCCTCTGAGGCCGACAGAGCATTCTTCACCTCCAGGAACTCCTGCACAGTGATGGGCCCGTCCGACAGGTCCGAGTCCACACTCTGCAAGGGCAGAGACTTTCTGCTGTGAGCCGCCTCTGACAGCCTCAAAAGGTCTGTCCCATTCACACACGTGAAGTCACGTTTTAGCACCCCGTACATTGGCCCCTGTGAGGGGGGAGGATGGGGGAGTACCTTGGTCCGGTTTCCTTTCCCAGTAGGAGCATCCGGATCCGTGTCCTCGTCCGATGCCACGCTGTCATAGTCTGGCTGGTCATTGTCCTGGCCTTCGCTTCCATGCCTGCTGCTCACGTTCTTCAAAATCAGCTCCACATTTTCTATGAGGGTCAAAGGACCGTCACCAACAGCACCACTAGAATGGGAGACATACCCCATACCACGCTCTCCGCCTCACCTTTGGGACTGGTGACTGAGCTCCCCTGCTGCCGGCGTTTGGCATCGCTCAAGATGTCGATGACGAGCGTCGCAAACTCGTGTGCGTTGAACCTGGCGAGCTTCTGTCGTCCCTGAGTAAACAAAGATGCCA
This sequence comes from Mormyrops boulengeri, assembly GCA_026781065.1. Taxonomy (NCBI): domain Eukaryota; kingdom Metazoa; phylum Chordata; class Actinopteri; order Osteoglossiformes; family Mormyridae; genus Mormyrops; species Mormyrops boulengeri. Next base: position 31,490,332 of record JAODLD010000046.1, on the reverse strand, counting down.
TACTAATGATCTAGTCTCATAGCGGAGCACTATATATAGAGAACATGATCATCTGGGTTCCTTAAGGAACTTGCCTGATTTCTTGTTGACGAGTACTCTGGGTTCACAGGAAGGAAAGGGACCACTGTTGTTTCCGTCACCAGGGTACTGTGGTTCTGAGTGGCCAGCCATACTATAAACAAAAACAAACTTACACACTGCTACCCATTTGACAGGCAGTATCGCACATATTGATTATACACTTTATTCCTGCCCTAGGAGCTCTTATAAATGACAGCGTTGGGCTTTAGTTACCTGGCTGACGTTTTAAATCGCGCTCCCTGAAAGAGGAGGGTGCAGTTGCTCTTCTCCCCACCTCAGGCTGCCGTAACAGCACAAGCCTTCCGTTTTATACTCACCGGCGTCCGTCTCCCTCCTGTCCACCTCATCGTACACGTCCATCGCCAGCTCTTCAAAGAGGTGATTGCTGAGCTGCAATTTGTGAGAGCACAGTGAAAACAGTCAGAGCAGAGGATGGGTCTGATGCAGAACAAAACCAAACTGTGTTGCCATTTCTTCTACGAGATGAATATCAAGCAAGTGAAAAACTACTGTGAACCGTTTTCCATGTTATTGTTACGGAGAGGTTGCAGACGGCACGTTCCAAACTGTAGCCTTCACCCATACAGCTCCCAATAGCTCTTAGTTCATAGCACTTAGTGTTCATCTCGCAGAAAACATCAAAACATGACAAAGAAAAGTCACTTACAGACTGGAGCTTTTTTTTTGCAGCTTTTGCCAATTCCGATAAATCCTGACTGCTGCAGATAGAGAGAGAGGAAAAAAAAGTGAAAACAGAGCAAAAAAAGGCAAGAAATACCCAATGAAACTTCCAGCAAATACTCACACATTTCTTATCCATCCAAAGAATGCAACAAAAAGAAAAAGGGTATTTTACAAAGATGGCACAATACAAGGTTCTGTCCAAACATCTGCATGCTAAAAGCTTAGTCACATCAAAAGAAACTTGACTTGTTGCTACAGGTCACACATTCAGATATTTTTAGCATCCAGAAGAGCGAATCCCTTGACATGCAGTAAAATTCTCAAAATTGCCTTTCAGAAAGGTTCATGACCCCTCCTGGGCTGACGTTAAAAGTCGACTCAACCCCTCAGCCAAGCAAGAAAGGGCAGTCACCCTAAACAGATTCCTGCCATGACTTCACACTCTGTGCCTTACCTGTCGGCCATCTGGGGGATAATGAAGTGCTGCCCATTTTTGTGATCTGAAAGAAGGGGAGGGTGAAACACAGGTCAGCCCACAGGGGAGCAGAGAGGCACAAAATGCAGCGTTTGACTGGGCGACCCCCTCCTCACTCACCTGGTTTCCTCCCACACAGGTAAAACGCCAACCTGTCTGTAAGCTCATACTGAATCTCCACCAGCCTGTCGGCCAAGTCATGGTGCCCTGCTTGTCTGAAATGAAACAATTACAAAACATTATGTCTTTCACAAACAACCAACGTCCCAGATCTGCGCATATAAACTCATCTTAAAGGAAGTACTTCAGTACGCTGTCCGCCCAATCAGAAAGCGCATACCTTGCATAGTCGATTGGCGTTTTGCCGTTGCTGTCCGGAGCCCCTGGGTCAGCACCATAAACTGTGAGCAGCTCTATCTGGGAGACTTGGCCTGCCTTGGCAGCCACATGCAGTGGAGTGTTCCCTTTCTCCTGGGGGAGTGGGCAGGAGCAGGGCAGGGAGTCATGAGCCTCCACGTCACATCTGTAGTACATGATTCAGCTACACATCCACTCACAGACACAGATGCTAAAGGGCAACTGAATGTGCCATTCTTTGGCTGTAACCTCAAGTACCACGTCATGAAATGAAGGCTTTGAAACCAAAACTGATCATATCTCATAATCTCCTTACTGTTGATCCTCTAACGCAACAGCACTTTCAACACACAGCTCTTTGAAGAATCATTTATTCAGGATTCAGTCAAGACGGTTAAGGATTTCTTTTTGCCAAGTTTATAATATGGCTTACATTAATTATTTTTGAGACCTTTCCAGCTGTATTTCTGCCATCAGAACCAATTCAAGAGGCTGAAGAATCAGCCTAGTCAAGACATGTTCAGCACGAGCTAAGAGGGTGTCTGTAGCAACACAATTTACTGACTCAAGTCAACATGCAGAAAGCACAGGGAAAAGCATGTAACTAAAAGGTAGACTAAAGGATCCGAAACCATGCAGCAGCTCTACTCAAGATGCCTCCCATAAATGTAGTTTATTGATTTATGTCTGCTCTTTTTAGGAAGCATCACTCAGACTGAATTTTTGTTGTACTTGCTCTGTAAAAAGTGTTGACTTTGATTTGGCACCTGTTATGCATTCATGAAGATCTCTTGAGTTGACCAGTCCATTAGCAGGGCCGTTAACCTGCACAGAGCTACACCAACGTTGTACTAATCGAGTTTTTAACCCACTTGTCACTATTTTGGCTGATAGCTCACATGACCTGAAGCTACAGAGCTGCGATTCCGAGATTAGTGGGTTTTCCTTTTATTGATAGACCAGCACTAGTCTGCTTGTGACTTCTGCAGTGTTCTTACCGGGTGGAAGAAATTGGCCTGAGCTCCCAAGGACAGTAACCTCAGACACGTCTCCAGATTACCAGTTCGCACACTCGAGTGTAATTGCTGTGGACAACAACATCATAAACAGGCATTTTACTTCCAGCTCAAATTCCAAGCTTGGGAACCTGACAGCTTATGCTTAAAAGGGCTAAAGTTACAGGAAAAATTTGCACTGCCCTCCTCCCCCACCTTGCTGAGGTCCTTGGCCGCAAAGCTGTCGTCATCTCGGCACGGCATGCGATGGACAAATGCAAGCATTTGGTATTTGGCTTTTATAAACTCCGTTTTGTTTGGGCTGTGGACAGACAGAAAAGAGTAAGGTGAAGAGATCGATTTGAAGACAGATTCCATCCTCTTTTAACATCTTCCCTTTTTCTGCTACACAACAAATTGGGTCGAAGTGCAGGGCTCGTCACACATGCATGCAAGCGGGGGGAGAGAGAGGACATACTGCACTTTGTCCTGAGGGTTGGCTTTCCGCTTTCCGCTCATGATGGAAGCTGGGTCCAGCAAAGAGTGCTCCCATATTGAATTTGCCCCATTGTTGTATAGCATCTGAACCATCTGGGAGCAGAGAAGAAAAAAACAAAATAAAAATGACTTCTCTAAGATTTCCTGGAAGATGTACACTGGTCATTCCAACCTCACAGGCAAACAGGAGTGTTTGCAATTATAAAACCATCAACAGGAACGTCTGCAGCAATATCACATTACAGCACTATCCTTTAAGAACGCCAGATTAAATAAACTAGCTAATTATCCTGTGCCACAAACGGCAATCTCTCAGAAAACCATTCACCAGGCAAGCTTCGGTCTTCAATATACAATCAACAGTACAATGCTACACATAAGTGACTACAGATTTCTCGAAGAAAGCCTCTCCAAAAGAGTCATTACAGTAAAACAAATGCTGATGCAACTGTCCGTGAAGATACAGACTGCCCAGCAGTAAAAGAAGTGCTCTTTTATCTGGAAGAGATGGGGACAATGGAGGTCAAAAGCTTACCTGCAGCTGGGTGGGTGGCCAGGGCGTGTGCGTCAGGTGGCGAACCTGCGAGCTGTGGCGGCCCAGGCTCCGGTGGACGCTGCAGCACTCGTCGCATATCAGCACACCCCGGTTCACGGAGGCCCAGCGAGGTTCTGCCCAAGGGCAACAGACGAGGCACAGACATTTAGTACATGTTACCGGCACTGCACAAGGCCTTCCTAGAGCAAACCCTCTTAGCTTAGAGGTCAACTAGGGAGATCCAAGCCCCTGACTTTGATCCTCACTATGACATCAAACCAGGCAAAGAATTAGATAAACCAACAGTGAAATTCACACTTAAATTCTTTCTTGCAATATCAATGATTAGACTGGACTAGCCCTGATCTGACTTTTCTTTCTGTTAAAGTGTTCCTAAGGTCAGAGGCATGGAAGGTAATTTCCTTTAGCATCACCGAGTATAAAACCACTCAGGCTGGCTGGCTCACTCGCAAGCTAAGTCAATAACACATTAGAGCCCACAATAATATCCAGTACGATCAATATTCTTGGAAAGATTTTCAGGAAATCCCTGAAATACATAAGACCATTTGTAGTGGGTCAGTGCATAATGGATTCCAGTTAGTGAAGAACAATCCTTTGTTTTGGAACAAAATTATATTAAGGCTAGGAAAGATCTTAAAAAAATTGATATTTAAAAATATCTGGAGAAACAGTAATATTGAGTTATCGAACTCCAACCGACTGTCAGCAATTTCCTTATCTTTAAAGGGAATTAACATTGGCAAGTGTTTGACCATCCACATAAGTTGGGAAGCTCAATATCCCAACCGAGAAGTTCCACTTGAACAGCTGACTTCCTGGATGTTGAGTAGAAGACAGAAGTTGGTAATGTGACATTGAACTTCCCTCTTACAAAAACAGGCAACACATTACTGCAATGGGCAAAGTTTGTGAAACACTGCACTATGTCTTTTTTTAACATTGAATCGAAAAAGTAGGCTAGAAGGGTGGATTGAAGGCCAAATCACAAATTCTTGAGTTACCTTGCTTTGTGTGAAGCCTAAGCCTACTTCCCCGACAAAGGTCATAATTAGTTATTGTCAGGTACCAACACTGGGATGATATCGTTGATTACCGATATCATCATCATAATATCGCCCAACACTAGTTATACTATTGTATTCCATGATTATTTAATTATTGTCTACATTCCCTAGCACAAATTCCCTATCCTGCTTTTCACTCAAAAGCACAAGAAACATTTAAAACAAAAGAGCAAAAGCTCAACATAAAGACAAGGCAGCACTATTATGAAAAACAATGCTTCTTGCTTTCAGTCTACCACAGTATAATACACTGTGCAATATGTTGATGCGTGCAAAATATATGACCAAATAAACCAGACCTCATGGTACATACCTGTACATGGAGAAAAAGGTGTAAAGCTGATTCTGTAATCTAATATTCAGAAATGTTACTGATTGAATCAATGGACCTCCAGACCCTAATCTACTGCACTAGGCTATGGCACTTCCTGACAGTGCTCTTAACACTCATATTCACAACCCATCTGTCTGCCACTTCTCTCTTCACACGAGGACGTGAAGCTGGGGCAGCCAAATAGCTGTTAAAAGCTTCAGAAACACTCAAAACCCCAAACACCAAGTCTATGGCAAGTTTCTACTACACCAAAACAGCTTAAAACCAAAACAAAAAACATTAGGGTATCTATATACACGCCGTCGTATCAATACATTACATTAAAATGTCAAGTTCAGAATTCTCAGTTTTTCCAGCACTAAACAATACAGATGGGAAGCATAACCTCATTTCCTTCTTTGGGCAGCTTTCACAGCACAATACAATCAAGCTTATTCACAAGACTCTCTCTCGAGGCACTGAGCAGAAATTGCATACAAGGCTCGGGACCATCCCTGCTTGTAACGGTGATGTCACACACCATGAACATACTGCCAAAGCTCCCATTTGTGCAGGGTGGGACGTAGCTGTTCAGATTACAGCACAGATGATCGGAGTTCTTAGAACTGGCAGCTGATGATTCTAGCAAGCACAGGGCTTAGGGTGATCACAAGAGCTAAAAGAGCTTGCAAAAGTGTTCTCCAGGGTTGGCCGAAGCACTTTTGCATACACAGATTTATAGGATATTTCACAGACAGAAATATTGAGGGCTTTTTAGACAGAAAACTTAACTGGAGATCAACTTAATAAAGAACTTCACATGCCACTGTACTGCGGGATTCCCAAAGTCCATCAGGCTGCTACAGCCTCACACCACCATTTAACCCACAAAAAGGAACCAAAAGAGCGGGTGGGCAACCCAAAAATCCACATTCACTTCATTCAGCAGACACAAATGCATGCATACACCTAGATATTTTAAAAATACCAGAAGCAAAGAGATGAAGCAGATACAAATAAGATTTTGTGCAGACAGCCAGACTTAAGTCGAGTCATTCTTCAAGTTGTACTGTTATGCAAACAGTGAACTGTGGATTTATATGGGTTTATTTTTAAACACAGTCCGATTTACGATGCTGTCCATGGGGAGCTCTGGTGTGGAAACAACCTCCTGCGAAAGGCCACAAACCGGCCAGCGTTCGCTTCCCATTACAGAGTCAGCAGTCGCAGCTGAAGCAGCCTGTCACCTGCCCTGCAGGTCTGAGACTCTTCCTTCCTGCTTGCGCGAGTTACAGAAAAACAAGATCCTCACCCCCCCCCCCCCCCCAGGCCTCTTCCTGTATGTTGCACCCCAGCTGCTCAGAGCAAGACAGCTGCAGGGACTAAGCAAGGCCATAGAGAAAAGCCAGAACCCCTAACTCCAGACTAGCCTCTGCTTTGTGTTGGAGGTAGAATAATAAGGAAGCATTTGTACGCTACTGATCTAAATTAGTCCCAAATGCCCTTGCTTCTCGTTCCATTAATCGATCACTAACGGTTTCAGTGGCTTGCTGACCTATTACTGCGCTGCATTTTGAACTTCACATAAAGGCAGCGAACCCAGAACTACTGAAGACCGATATATCATTAAGCAGTACATATTTATATAGCTTCTACACTTGGATATACAACGTTATAAATACTAAAATAGAAATAACAGTGCTACTTTTAGTATCACCACTTCCTGGATTGCAAAGTGTCGCATGCACAAAGATAAAACTACTCTAACGTGACCTGCCAACATTACAGCATTGCACACGGATACCATGGTTTCTCTCCCTGTATTGTACTTGGATCAAGAAACCCATCTTCAGTTCTTTTGTCGTCTTTTTTTTTTAACCCTGAATCAGGACATCCTTTACAGACGCATACAGGCCAGACAGGGCACAGAACATGGTTTGAACTCACTGCCATTACAATTTGCGCATCACCTGTGACATGGCACCATACTGGTACAGCCAGTCTTTCTTGTCTTCATTTCATTTCCCTTCTTCATTTATAGTTCACACACCACTATGAACCACTGCGCAAGCTTGGTACATCACCAACGCTGCAAGAAAATTGTGCATAAGGGGCAGAACCCAAGGAGACCACAGGAAGAAACTGGTCCAATACCATTGTCTGTCAAACTCTGGGAGGCCGCACCACACTTCCAGCAGAAAAAGTGGATCTAAAGCCAAAACAATAGAGAATCCCAGCTCACCATCCTGTTATTTTTCCTTTGTGTCAACAAAGAACACAGCCTCACTTTAGAACCCAGATATATATGGAACACAGGGGGCCACGCTCACATGCACAAGCACAACCACTTATTTTAATATATAGCAAGATCCATGTGTGACACATAAGTTTAGTCTACCGAAACATTTTCCTGCACGTCGATTTTTCGATTTACAGTAACATGAAGCTCTCTAAATATTCGCCCTCGGGGGAATCGGCTGTGGGGACCGCAACAGCAATTCTACTGTTCTTAGACAGCCTCAGCTTAACGGGAAATTCACGCAAGCTCCTGTATGTTTCTTTATTCCCTTTTATCTGTCAGTAGCCTATTTGTATTAAGCTACACTAACAGCAGTAGCTGCGTTACGCTGCATCGTGTCTTCAAACCGCTTAAAGGGGCCGAAAAGTCGCGTCTGATATACAATTCAGATGTGTCCGCGGGGAACATAAAATCTGACAGGTGCACGGTGCTTCCGCTGACTCAGGAGCCAAAACCAAGCGCCTGGTGGATTCTTTTACAAAGATATAAAAAATAAGTGTCAGTTATAATATAATGAGGGCTTCATATTTCCAACTGCTGACCACCACATTGCTACTGATGACTTACTTCCCCTTTTAAACCGCCGTCTCGAGTGTCCGTTTTCAGAATCTTAACTATTCTTATTTTATTATGTATTTAGTATCACAACATGCAGGTAAAAAACGCAGCTGACATGTAAACCACGAAAATATTAACACAGAAACTTCGCGCGGAGAGCTGACAGAACTTGACACCCCGTCGCCTCCCGACCACAGCCGAGCCGGGCACCAAGGCGTCCTCATGACATACAAGAAATAACGTTTCTGCTCCGTTAAGGTAGTCGTGGTTTAATTCGACTGAACTGCATGAGAACATTTATGATGCCAAGTTCCGAAGTCTGAGACTGACCAACAGTAATAGCATAATTAACATGAGGTGGCATGTAGCGCCCACCTCGCACAGCTGACGGCTGCTCGACAGCCGTGCGCCGCTGGGGTCGCCGGTGACCCCCACGGAAACGTTCCCGGAGGGCCGAGGCTTAGGAGTCCCGGGAAGCTTAGCCGCCAAAGCGGTCCTTTTAGCGTGCGGTCGGCAAGTCGCCACTTACCCGGACCGCTGCAGTCGGCGCAGACCTCGCTGTTCCGGACCCGTTTCGACATCCTTCCCCCCGCCCCCTAAAAAAGGCCTTTAAAGGTTTTCTCCCTTAAAAAAACAAACTTGCCTTATTTATGCAGTCATATGAGAGCTACAGCATGTGGGAACATATCCCGATTTAAGTCCAGCGTGCAAAGCGTAAATAATACTAGTTAGCAACAGATAGTTTTATATATATTTTCCACCCGCTCTTTTTGTATTGTACTGCACGAGCAGAAAGCCAACAGCTGCGACAAGACGGAAACTCCAACCGACGACAACTACTGCGGAGATGGGTTTCATCCCGGAAAGGAAATTACGGAATATACGTAACGTAAAGTGGAGACTACAGCCGGAAGCTGCGCTAAATCTCTACGATGCCTTTAGTAGACAGGACTGTACCGAGTCCTGGGTCAAGAACCTCTTTAGAGGTATTCTTCAAACGATATACGACTTTAATTCCCGTCATGTGCCCTTATTGGGTGTTCTGAAATTTAAGCAAATTACGTAGCTAACTGGACACTTTGATCTTGTTTTTTTCCCGCAAGGACCTGCTATTAATTATAACTTCTGCGACAGCTATTAAAAACATATGGTATGAAAAATAAAAAAATACTAAAATGAAAAATACATGTGTGAAAGGTTATCCAATTTATAACAAAAGCATAATCAAACATAATTGTAATTCCCCCTATTTTATAAAATGGTATCGTCTAGGTTCCGGAAATAATCACTTGTCAAGCTTTTGCACAATTATTTATTTGAAAAGAAAATAGCAAACTTAATTCGTTTTGTAAAAACAGAACGATGAAAGATAAATTCTTTTTATATCTACCAATATTATTGGTGTTAAGGTATTCTTGGTGAAATTTCTTTATTGTAAACACCCCCATTGAGGCAATAGACTCAACCTGTCACTTCCTTGTTGTACAAAAGTTTTATTTTGAAAAGTTAGCCCAGCGTTTTACTTACGAGTAGTCTAATTTACCATTTTGTTTGGACGAATGCGGGTTTTGCTTTATATTGGCGTTATAGAGTGCGGATTTTGGGTTCTGGGTTTTCGGCGGCCGTGTGAAAGTGGCATTGAAAGTTGCTCGCCGGATTAGAATCTCCACCATAATTTAGTTTACGCAGAATGAGTTCCGTTTCAAAGGAAGACTTTAGGATTAAATGGCCATTGCATTTTTTGGTCTGGGAAAACGACTATAGACAACTAGAAAATGAGATAAAAACGGTACGTAAGTATGTCTCTTAAGGTTTGCCTACAAGTGCATGCTTCATATACTGGGTGAGCGGTGCTGCAAGCTGCAGTTAATGGCTCTGTCCGTTTTAGTTGTCCTACGTCAACATATTAGATCGGTTGCAAGTTAATTGCCCATTAACCGGTATTTTACTGATTAACAGCAAGCACGATACAATATTTGAGCTAGGTTCTACTTGGTCAGTTATTTACTTGATTTAGCTTTACTGTAGTCTCACTTAGTGGTTGTAGGTACGACTTAAAACTGCGTTCGGGTGGCTAAACTATCGGATAGACTGAAATATTACATAAATTGATAATAGAGTACAGTGGTTTTCTAAACCCGCACGTTAAATGTTTGAACTAGATTATTTCGACGCATTCTGTCCTGTGTGGCTTTCTGTTTCAAATTGCATGTAATCACAGATGCTTTTAGTCGTGTGTTTTTAAGGTCGATGGTCCAATGCCTCAACGATAAGTGCGCCCCAAGAATCCAATCAATTATTTCTGATAAAACTATGTATGCAGAATGGGCATTCGGTGAAATGGGGAGCTTCGACTCATTATTTTCTCTGTTTCTTAGAACAACATAGAAGTGGTTGATCCTCGGGGACGGACACCTGTCCACCTGGCCGTATCACTGGGACACTTGGAGTCTGTCAGAGTCCTCCTGAGACACGGCGCCGAAGTAACCAAAGAGAATGCCAAGGGATGGACAGGTGGGCAGGCTCCTGCCAGTTTGTGGCAATATAGTCAGCTGATCCCCTGGTGGTTAAACTGATCTGACCATTGCAGACATTCACATATGTACTAGAAGCTTTCTTAGTAGCTTAGCAGCTTGGAACTATTTTAGTCCATAGGTGTAGATTTGCATCGATTCCAAGCAGCATCACCATAAAATGAGTGCAATTAGAATCATGTTTATCCTGAATGTGCATAAGATGTGCCTGCACATTGCAGAAGTCTTTTTGGAGCAGGATAAACTATAATCTGAAGATCGCTGGTTCAAAATCCCTAATCCCAAATACCTTTTTATTAAAAAAAATTATTTGATTAAAAGGATAACATAACTTCTGATACAAATATAATGCATAGTAATGGTCCTGAACAGGGCACAGTGAAGTCTAGTTCAAATTTAAAGTCTCCCCTTCTAAATTATGGAGTACTACCATCCTTCACCAATGCACCACGTATTTAACGCATTTTATTTCACTTCTTGTAAAATAAAAGCACTTATCTCCCATCTCATCTTTTGTTGGACTGCCGTTTGTCCCATTGTGCCCCTATGCACCGGCCCCCTCCCCTGCAATTGTGGCATGAGAATTTCCTTGGAACACATAAGATGATAACCTGAAACAACAGCAGTAATAAGTTAATAAAATATTATTTTATGTTAATAAAATGTCTGCCCTCCTGTTTTCAGTGCTGCAAGAGGCTGTCAGCACAGGAGACCCCGAGATGGTAGCGCTGGTTCTACAGAGGCGAGACTACCACAAAGCCTCAGCGGCCCTGGGAGGAGTTCCTGAGCTACTGTCCAAGATCCGTGAGGTGCTCCTCTCTCGCTTCCACTCTCTGATTCTCTGTTGTGATTTAACCAGAGAAGACTGTTGTTCAGAAGTATTCATCGATTGCATCGACCACCCCCACCCCACCCCATTTCTGTGTCTCAGTCCCCAGACTTCTACATGGAGATGAAGTGGGAATTCACCAGCTGGAGTGAGTTTCTTGTTTCTTTGCAGCCATGATCATCTTGGGTTTGTCCTCGTAAATTATTTATAGATTTATGTTATTACTATGTGTCAAAAGCAATGAAAGTACAATTTGTGTTCAGTCCATATGTAATGATGTGTCTCGAATGAAAATTCTGTGTACTGTTAGGATAGAAGCTCTGTTCGGGAATGCAGGTAATACCTAGCTAGCTGTGTGTTCGATAGAGATCATTGACTCCATCCGATTGTGTAGAGTTATAGGGAAATGGTGGGTGGTGCCATGTCCTTTGCAAGTCATCACCTGGTTTTTCTGACTGTCGTTTGTAGCTTCATTGCTTCCTGCATCGGTGATTGAAGGCACATAGCAGTCCCACCCAGCATGAGTCTCAAAATCTTTTTTTCTCCCCTCCTAGAAAGGGCTCGGCCCATGATTGGTTGATCTGTGTCATGTTCTGCCCCCCAGTCCCCCTGGTGTCACGGATGTGCCCCAGTGACGTGTGTCGAATCTGGAAAAGTGGCTCCAACCTGAGGGTCGATGCCACGCTGCTGGGCTTCGAGAACATGACCTGGATCAGAGGGAGGAGGAGCTACATCTTCAGGGGGGATGGTGAGTTGTTTGCTGGACATACCCATGGGGTATCGAGTGATTTACGTGGCTGCGCTAACGTCTCCCTGCTAACACCATCTGGCTAAATTCGTACATCCTGGGATTTTCATCTCTGTTTTGCCTGTAACTTTTCCAGCCACCTTTAAATTCCCAGGTGTCTTAATACAGGGATAAAGCACTTCAAAGAAAGTAACATTTGAATGGATTTGTCATGAATACCTAAGCTTTAGGCATGTATGCAGGGAACAGGGTTGTGAACCCTCCAGCAGCTGCAGACATGTTTTAAGGTTGCTCCAAACCTTCACACGTTGTATCCTGGATCAGCAGTTCAGTGTGTCCGATGCAGACAGTTGTACAGAGCTGATGGAGGTGAACCACGACGAGCAGGTGGTTGACACGGATCGCTTCGATATCTCCCGGGAGATGGAGGAGGTAACACTGGACTCCATGCAGCCTGCACAGCAGGATGTAGCCAAGCGGCTGACCACACCCATTGTCAACACCTTCCTGGACACGCGGCACATTGCCTTTGAGAGGTACAGCTCTGGGGACAGAAACTCAGCTTTTCAGATTTTTGGTAAAGTTCTGAAATCTGGGACCAGTTTGCTGTGACATGGCCAGAACTGTGTAAAACAGTCAATGCACTTTGTGTTTTGCCTCCGTATTAATGACCAAAAATGAAAATAATCTGGCAAAAGGATGCATGGGTAAACTATGTCATTGCTCTACAATAAATGTTGAGTGACTCTGCAGGGTAGGAGTCAATGTCTGGGTTTGGAAGATTGCCAGTTTCAATCCTGTAGCTGGCAGAGCTGTCATGTCACTGTTGGGCCTGAAAACTGCATGGCCAACCCTGCATTCTGACACCTTTTAACCTGTATATGTAAGCGTGTGTGTCATAGGAAAGCAATTTTGGCAAGTTTCACACACACACACACACACACACACACACACACACACACACACACACACACACACACACACACACACACAC
>JAODLD010000046.1:31462479-31477244 GCA_026781065.1 Mormyrops boulengeri | reverse complement strand
ACACACACACACACACACACACACACACACACACACACACACACACACACACACACACATATATATATATATATATATATGAGAGAGAGAGAGAGAGAGAGAGAGGGGGAGGGAGGGAGGCAGAGATACTGTCTGTCTGTTTCTATTTCGATTCCTTGTGTGTTAACTGTTGCCCTGCATGGATTCCGCAGAAATAAGTCTGGAATCTGGGGCTGGAGGACAGATAAAACAGAGGTGGTCAATGGCTTTGATGCAAAGGTGAGAGATGGACTCGCGGAGGGCAGGATCCTTCATCCCCTTTGGGTAGGAAGCTCTCTTGAGAGCTCCCTCTGCTTTAGGCTTTAGTGGAGATAATGTTCAGTTGCATGCAGCCAACGTGACCGAATTCAGCTAATCTCTTGGAGTGCTGAATGCAATACTTTGCCTGCCTCAGATGATAAGGTCCTGCTGGGAAAACACATCTACCTTATCTCTTAAAGAGCCCTTATCTTGTTTTATCATTTAAAATGTTGGCTTCATTTTATTATAATGATTTAATTTAATTAAAGTGTTAAAGTGTTTAATTATATCCTTTGAGATTATTATGAAATTGTTATGAATTGTACTAATTTTTTATGGAGTATTGCTTGCAACATTTTGACCCATTCTAGAAGACACCCCCATGTTTCGAAGGTTAATTATTACAGAAGTATTTTAAGGAACATCTTGTGGTTTGCTGGGTTAGCTAAGCCCAGCTCTTAACCTAAATCCCACCTCACACGGAATCGGGTCTTGTGGCAGGTCTTCACTGTGAACAACGTCAACGTGGTCATCCGAACAAGGACGGAGCACCTCACCGACGAGGAGAAGGCCCGAATAAAGGGTACCCAGCACATCTGCACCTTAAATGCGCTGAGCTCTGACGTAGGCTGGAAATTAGCAGGCCCTGTTGAGTGAATCTCTTTGGGGGGATATGCTGTGCCCGTGTTGCCATGTTTTGTCCACCTTTAGTGTCTTGATTGGTATACGTCACCCCTAAACCTGTATTAGACTTTTTAAATAGGATATGTAGAGGTGTCAGTCAAAGACCTAATTATATTAATATTAAAGGAACACTTAAACAGGCAAAAAGGCTGTTTGTGTCACTGCAAAAAGCCAAATTTGGAAGCACAAGGCTGTTTTATATGCCCATCAGTAAAAGTTAAACTTTTTTTAATCTACTGCTTTTTGTTGTTTCAATCAATTTGTCTTTGTAGAAGAGCCTTCCATTCGTGTTTAATATTGTAAATATATTCTTAGTGACATGTGACTTCTTTGGTTTTCAAACCCCCTTCCAGATGAACGGAATATTCTAGAATCTCTCCTGGGAACGGTCGAACAACACTTTAGCGCTCAAGGGGTAAGCATCCAGCACATTGAAAACATTTGCTCAGGTAACATTTTAGAGTGCATGTATGCGCTATGTTCAAGAGAAATATAAAAAAACCCACTCTGAGTTCTTCACATCTTGGGACTGTTATTCACCCAATGACAGCTTCAGTGATTTTTTTAAAATTTTTTGCATGGTTTGCCATTACTGATAGTGTCACTGCTGGGTCAGGCTTTGCTGGTAAAGGCTAGCATGGCAACACGGTGGGTGGTGCTGTTGTCTCACACATCCAGGGCTGCAGGTTGGATTCCTGCTGCTGGTATGCGGAGCTCTCTCCATGTTCACTGGTTTCTTCCACATCCAGAAACATGGTTTAGCAGAACTGGTGTCACCAGATTGCCCCTAGCGTATGTTGCACATATTGGTGTCCTGTTCAGAGTGTCCCCTGCCATGTCCTTCCTGGCCACCCTACGATGGATAAAAGGGGCTAAGTAAGATCACTGAGTGTTGGTTACACAAAGTTGTGAGACTGCCTTTGATGCTTGTTTTGTTATTTGTTTCTCCTTTACTTGAGGTTTTTATGGGATTAAAGGCCACCTTCCGCTGCATAATGATAAGCAGTGTTTATCCAGATAATGATGATTAATCTGAGTTTGGCTGATTCACCATCTGATTCATCCTGCTGACTGTGAGCAACTTGGATCTCAGCATGCATTTGTGGGGTGTCCGCACTGGATGCCGAGCTCATTAAATGTTCCACTGAAGGTGATCTTTGGCCTTTGACCTTTGTGTTGGGAAAAGGACATGACCCTGGAGTATGCCACTGCTACAAACCCCACGGCCATCACGACCGAGGAGTACTTTAATCCAGACTTCGACCTGCAGGACAGAGACATTGGCCGGCCCATTGAGCTCACCATCCGGACGCAAAAGTTGGTCCCACCTGGGAAGGTCATGGGGACAATAGTCTTGGGTTACTCTGGATTAGTAGGAGGGCATCTGGGGCTGGGGGTTTAGTGGGCTTGGTGTCCCCTTCACAGTGGCCTCGTTACTCCAGGTTCAAGGCCACCTTGTGGATGAGTGAGGAACACCCGCTGTCCCTGGTGGAGCAGGTGACGCCCATCATCGACCTGATGGCTCGCACCAGCAGCCACTTCGCCAGGCTGCGCGACTTCATCACCCTCAAATTCCCCCCAGGCTTCCCAGTCAAAATAGGTATTTTATGAAAGCGATTCACAGTCAGAGCCTAACTTAAAGCTGCAACAACAGTACCACAGATGCACACTTGTGGGGGACCCAGCACTGCTCCTGTTTTGGTCACTTAGCTGCGTAACAGTCATTTTTGTTATTTATTCAATGTGCCTTACAGTTTTACTAAGCTGTACTGGTAGAAACTTCAGTTGAGCAGTTCAGGATACATTGTCTCTATGGCACTCAATGGTCAAACAGCAGTTCCGACTGGGCTCTCTCAAACATCTCTCCTTAAGCGGCACACCACCTGCTGACGGCTGCCCCTGTGCTGTTCTTACAGAGATCCCCCTCTTCCATGTTCTGAATGCCCGCATCACCTTTGGGAACGTGAACAGATGCAAAACTGAGGACAATTCAGAAACGTTACCCGCGACGGAGGTGGATGCCGGTGCAACGGGTAGGCCCATGTGGTTGCCTTGGTCACATGGTGTGGGAGCCTTGGTCACATGGTGGTCTCTATTCCAATTTTTAAATGCCCTTTCATGTGACCTTACTGGTTGGTGATGTGTGAAACGTCAAACCATGATTTTTCTTTGATTACATAAAGTTTATATCCGGGTTTTGTTTTACCCCCTCACCCCTCGATGCAGCCCCACCTCCATTCCAGGTCTGCCCCAGTGTGTTTGAGATACCCGCACATTACCAGCAGCGGGGAGGCAGCCGGGCGGTGTCGTACTCTGACCATGAGGAGGAGCTGCTCCAGTTTGCCATTCACCAGAGTCTCCTCGAGGCAGGATGTGGCGCGAGCCAGGTGAGGCCTCCTGCTGCCAGGCCCCCGCCTCCTGCATGCTAGCTGTTGGACATATCACATGACTGAGCCCCTCCATATGGGAAAACGGCCTTAAATTGTTTATCCAACTGCTCATTACAAAATTAAAGGCACTTCAATAGTAATCTCAGAATTTCTGAATAAACCCAGTTTATTTGTGGTTAAATTTTAATGTATCCATCTTTATTCATAAGTAGTTTGAATGCACTAGGGTCAGCCCTCCGTATGCACAGGTTCCACATCCGCAGATTCAATCCACTAAATGATGTGATGGTGTAGTCTTGGGTGTTGGTATGTTAATTTATATATTCTCTATTTTTCCATACATATTATGATGATTGTATCCAGAAGTGGAAATTTCAGGTTCAGAAAGTAAAAATCCAGACCATTTATTCCATAAACAATCCGGTATAACAAAGCTTGTATACATTGTATCCAGTATTATAAGTAAAGTATACAGGAGGATGTGCATAGCTTGTATGCAAATACTACACTGTTTTATATAAGGCACTTGAGCATCTGAGGATTTTGTTATCCGCAGGGGTCTCTGACTGTATATGGCCAAAATTAGATACCAAATTGCTCACATCTCAGTCTGAATCTAATGTTATTACTCTGATGTTAATTGACCAATTGTTGCTATAATAGCCTCTCCTCTTCTGAGATAGCTTTCCATTAGATGCTGGAACATCTGGACCTTCTGGTGAGATTTGATGTTGGGTGATCAGGTCCCTTTCTGAGAGTTTGTGTCCCACTTTGCAGCAGAACAAGGTCCCAGACATGTCGACCCTTAATCACTTCACTTGCGGTTGCCGGGGGCAGCTCTATCTGGGCAAAAATGGGGCGTTCTAACTTGTTGGAAAGATGATCTCCTATGACGATGCCAAGTCATCTCTCCTGTACAACCACCAGTTGTCCTGCCGGTGTTTGTTGCAGGAGATTGTGTGACTGTGATACACCTGTGTCAGTGGTGTGGCTTAATTAAGCAATTACTCTAATTAACAGGGTCATGGCCATATAGTATAGTAAATAATTTTGAGTGTGAGTCATGAATTACTTCATGCAGGTCGGGGCTGTATTTGGCGCTGAGTGTTTGAACTCTCTTATAGGAGTGTTCAGTGTTCTGTTTTATTAACTAGGAAATCCCACCTGTGCACTGCATGTTTTAATTTACCACAGCTGGCAGTTGTATAAAACCTCAGTCAGTTATGGAATGTGCTCGCTGTGTGTGTGTTCTTGACATAAATATTTAATTTCTTATGTCATTATTATTGTGATTTTGCTTTCCAGGCATCTTGGGAGGATATCCCCGGAGTCCCGATGATCAAGAGCCAGGGGAATGGGTAGGCATTGCGGTGGTTGGATGCTGGCCAGCGAGCATGCGTCCAATTCCTTTCAGTTCGGTTATTGTGCGTTTACCCCCAGCCTTGCTATTCATGGCCGTTGCTGCCCATTCCAGTTCCGTCCTGCATGGGGCGCTGGTCGACCTTGGGGACTCTACAAGCCCAGGCAGCACTGGGTCCACCAGCAGCCCGGACAGCGACCTGCAGCTTGCTATGGAGCTCTCAGCGCGGGCCCAGGAGGAAGAGGAGCGACAGAAGAGAGAGGAACAGGAGGAGCTGGAGCGAATACTGAAGCTCTCATTGACTGAGAAGTAGATTAGGAGCCACGGCAAGAATTAGTCTGCGTTTTAAATTTTTATTTCCCAATAGAAGTATAAAATGTCCAATACCCAGATCTAGAGGAGTTGACCTGCTACAGATCAGCACCAAACTAAGTGCAAGCAGAGAACTAACTAATACTATCAACCATAAGCCCCCATCTGCTCATGACAGGCATTATTTATTATTATTGTTTACTATCCTAATATATAAACCCACACATTTGTATCCTGTTGTAGGCATGTCATTAGCAGGCCATGCCTGTGTCTCATGAATCAGTATTGCTTTTAGGGTATAAATTTTAAAATGCTGTTTGGTTTCTGCAGCTTGGAGAACAACAAAACATTGTCATTTAATATATTGCGATCCATACTGTAGCAGTGTGGTTAAGAGACTTCAGGGATTTTTTTAAGATCTCTCAGGGTTCTGTCATAATCTTCCATTCTTCAAAAAAAATTAGTATATCAAGGTAAGAAACTTCCAGATTCCAGATGAACATCAAAATGTGGCTCAAGATTCCGAGACCCTCAATTCAAGACGAGCAATACTCACGCCAGCGTGCCTGTTTACGGGGCGCAGTGTCACCCCTGCTGGGGCTTGGCACTCCAAACCGTTCCCTCAGTTTTATATGTCGATGTACATGGACGTTCACTGTTAAACACCGTATGCTGGCGCACCAATAGTCTTTTACCAGTAAGATGAGTAGTCGGAGAATTTTCATTTGATTCTGTAGGTAGGGGGGACATGTGACCTCTGGGGTGCAGATTGGACCCTGCTGAATGTAGCATTTTCCACAAACAGAGCAATGTCTTCCCATGCTTTGATTCCGACAGCATGCTGTGCGTTTGAGGCCAAAGTGATGATGTATGGCAGGGAGTTGATGAGGATTTAAGAGTTAAAATTTTTTATTGTTTTGAGACCTACTTCTTGATACGAATAAACCAGGACAGTTAAACACACTGACAGCCAACAGTATGTAGTAATGTTTTTTTTATTTTGATGCAGTACTAATGAACTTCAGGATCTCAACTGAATTTCAGAATCGCAATGCCAAAAATTAGACCACTTTTTTTATGCGGTGTATTAACTATAGAGCTCACGTTTTGACATATTACATTAAACAACTCAGTTTATAAATGTTTCTTTAAAAAAATAAAAGCACTTTATCCGTTTTCTGAGACCTCCTGCTGTATGGCCCTGGTTGTACTAGGAGTTCCAGGCTCTCTGATCATTATAGGTAATCTGTAATATACAACTTTCGCTGTCTTAGTATGGCAGGGCAAATCAATGGAGAAACACGCAGCCTCGCACACAGGGATGCGGTGCCTTTTGAATTAGTGGGTTCTATCCCTGTCAAAGTATGCTGCGTTTCTACCGTTCTGTTATGTTTAAGTAGGATGTTAATTTTGATATTGATATATTGTTTGTCTCCGCTAAATCTTAAGCACCCACTAATTCAAATTAAAGGTTAAGTTCAACTATGTTAATTTGTACTGTTTTAAAATAAATGAAATGTGATGTAAATTATTCTTTATTGCTTTTATTCCCATTTTATTAACATGTCCTATATTCAATTGCACAGATCAATTATTTGTCATGTATATGGGCCGACAAGGTGGCAGGTGACAAGGTGTGATTGTTTTTTTTTGTAATACATAAGGATTTACTTGTAAATGCAAACCACAGTAATCACAGCTAATGTGATCTTTAAAACAGAAAAGCGTTATAAAAGGTACATTGTGAATGTGTTTTTTTAACCACACTGAAATTGCATAGGGCAATTTTCCAGCACTCCTGCTGTTTAACCGGAAGGTGGCAGTGTTTCTTTTTGGCGAATTTCGTCCTGACGTGGTAGTTTCCTTATAGTTAATTGCGTTATTTGTGTTTTTGCGCAATGCACAGTATTCGCATTGGCCTCAAGAAATTTTTTGTCCAGGGTCTCTGATATAATATAGATGGGCGCGTTAGTTTGCATTCGGTTTTACTTGCGAAGTTTAGCTTCCGCCTCTGTTCACTCATCTAGTTTCAACAGCTGCTCCGACTAATGGGACGTTCCGAACAGTTTACCTTAATGTAATTTATGCCATAAGAATGTTGTTCTGGTCGCGTTCATGGTCATCTTCATTATGCGTAGGTGGATTTTTGTTTTTGTAAATAGGATGCTGAATTTAATTCCCCTAGATTACTCCACACACAGCGATTATTCATTGTCAAAATTTCGGACAAAAATGTTCAGAGATTTCAACGGAGGCTATGCAATACGAGGAAACACGTCATTCACAAAATGCTTCGGTTATTTGTTACATACCAACGTGAGGATTAACGGAAATTCGTGATTTTATTATATAGCACAATACAATTAAAATATGAATAATATTTTCTGTCGCACCTGCAATGCTGGGGATTAATCGGAATTAATGCTTGTATTGGTAGCATGGCCGTACTTATCACTGAGGACATTGAGGACAAGTCCTCAGTATTTACTCTGCAAACTACAATAGCAATGATCCATTACAGGGCACACCTAGGAATGGCTAACGCTTTTGACCTCGGTATTTAAAAAATCCTGCCTACGGCCCTGTTCGACAGCTTTAGTTATTGAGAATTACTGATATTTCTGTGATATTTTTGTGGGTATAATTAAAATTACTTTTTCGATCATTCGCCTTTTAAAATAGAGGCATCATTTTTAAGTTAACATTGATTATACTCTTTCCTTATGATGGTTTGAATGAAAGTTGTGCTTTTTGGACAGAGATCAATATGAACGGGGTTGGCCGAGTAGAGTAGAACAGAATGTAATTACTCCAGCAATGACCTTCAATAACCCGAAAGGATCTGGCACTGGGGGAAAGTGATTGAGGAGTGACTTCAAAACAGAATTATATATAAATCACATATATCAAATCAGTAAAATGAGAAAAACGACAAGAAAACACAGCATGCGTCTTTGTCTTTCTCTTATGACTGGTCATCATAATCGGTTATAAAGTAAGTTTATAAAAAGTAAATTCACAATGTTATTTAAGTAAATAAAATGGGCCTATGTAAATATCCCAACTCCGAACTCCTTGACAGACAAAAAATTCTTTATGCAAGAGCACATGACAGCTACAATCGTAATTGCAGTGAGGGCTGGATTAAACTGGAGAACGAGCAATGACTGTAACGGCATTATGCATGAAGAGTGCACACACTACATTGCTGAGATAACAACATTTGTTTGTGTAAGTGCTGATTTAGGTAATATAACCCTCTAGGGCCATGTCTTCCATGATTATGGTGATACTTAATATGTTTCTCCAGCTGGGTTTGTCACTTCACTGATTTTAAGGAGCTTCCTGTGTGCAGTAATCCTTTGAGTTTTTTTTTTCTCACGATTGCTACATTTCTTATTAAAAAAACATTTATTTACAATGGTATAATAATCAACTTATTTTATCGTGCCTTTCGGTCTACTTGGGATTCAAATCACCACCCTTCATGTTACTGCCTAACTATTACGCTGCAGAGTATCTGTCAACGTGTTCCCGTTTTGCCCTCATTATCATGAACTCAGGTGTATCAACTGGGGATGTTCTCGGTACCTGCTTGTCACCACAATATGGAGTGCCTTAAAATATTATTCCAATTCCAGCCACTTCACCATGGGTTATGTGCATGGGTCTCGTTAGGTCCGATCACTCGGGGCTTCAGTTTAGAGCATTTTAAACCTAGACCCGAATATTTTCCCTTCCTTCGAAAATGAAAAAAGTCAAGCCTTAGGTAAACTTTACTTAGCCCCTGATGTTTGGAATAGCTAGAATCTCCCCTGGTTATGTGTCACATTAAGTAGGCCTATATTTCTGCTGCCCAAAATGGACAAATTATTTTATTAACGTTACGGAGGGATCTGAAAGAGTGGTATTCGTGGTATTCAAAATAGCCAAATGTCTAAACGAAGCCCCCGTATAGTAAGCTTTCTCGCTAGAGTCATTAGGAGACAGAGCACTCTGCTTCCATAGCTATCAGACATGGTTTTGGATCTTGCCCCTTCATGCAGTAGTTTGCATGCCTAGGGTATATCATGAAGGATTGTCAAGCTGTCAAAAAGGCGAATGATGTCATATAACCTACAACAGTGGTCACCAACCCTGCTCCTGAAGATCTGCCACCCTGGAGAGCTTAGGTGCAGCACTAATTTAACACACCTGACACAGATAAGTACTAGAACCAGTTATGTTAAAGCTAGTACTGATACTGAACTGCACCTGAAGGGCCTGATTATCTGTGTCAGGTGTGTTAAATTAGTGCTGCACCTAAGCTCTCCAGGGTGGTACATCTTCACGGGCAGGGCTGGTGACCACTATCCTACAAAAACTCGTAACCGTTGTGGATGAACATAAAACACATAGGCCATATATATAGATTACGATATATAGTATGATAGAAGTGTGCATGGATACCGCACCCCTTAATAGATGAGCGAAATGTATAACTCAACACGGAGGAAAAATGTAACATAATACAATAAAATGCATTAAGGCCATGACCGCCTGAAAGCCTCGAACAGTCTGCATGTGGCGTAATGGTTTATGCGCTGGCTATTTCACCCTCGCAGAAGTATTTACATGAACTTCAAATTCAATTTGCTCAAATTTGTCAAGAATCGACCGTCGTGAGTTCATACCTGCCTTAATGCGAAGATTCAGCTCATTCGGCCATTCATATATAAAGAAACAACAGGACGGGAAAAAGTGGTGAAAATGCATGTATGGAAAGAGTTTATTTAACGATGTATACAATGGACCCAAAATAATAATATCCTTAATATATTATTACAACTCTGCCATAAATAACTGCAAACAAGTAAGGTCGAGTTCATAAATAATGTAGAAATACAAAAATAATTTTTTCACATCCTACAAGCCAAGTGTTCTGTAAAACAGGACCAACAAACTACTAAACAGCTCAACTAAACTAAAACACTCAAGTAGAAAGTCAGACATGACTGACTAATAGCCTTCATTTTTAATTGGAGGCTGTTGTTTTGAAACATTTCAAAGATAACTTATAATTAGATTTATTTTTTTCAAAACAGCAGATCACTGACGTGCAAATGAAATAAAAGGTAAAAAAAGGCAACATCTCACTAGGTCCACTTGTAAACTCCTATTTCCCTGCGCTTCCGTTTTCCTCCCTGCAAAGCATATCTACCATAATCCACTAGTGCAATCAGAACATGCAGCGTCGCCCTACACGAATACGCCTCATCTGTATTATCTAGGAACTTGCAATTTGCTCCCTTTTATTTCCCCTTTCCCAGTCATTATACAAATAAATATGCAAAGCGCTTCCAGTGTAAAAATAATAATAAATAAAAATAAATAAAATAAGTTTCACAACCATTAAGACATTCAGGGAATGCTTGTAGAAGATATGAATACAGTTCGCCTGTCTGGTCGTGTCCTCAGTGGCCAGGACATTTTAATCTAAAGTATCCCAGTTCAAAAGGCGTGACGGCGACGTATCGGCGGTGCGGAGGTACTGATAAGCCATCTTGGGTCAGGATGAAATGATGATATTTCTTCTTTTTCAGTGGCCCAGCAGCTTAACGGCGGCGTAGGGGTTTGTACACACAGACTGCCATGATGACCATCACCAGTACGATCACCGACAGGACACTCACGAGCAGCACTGCGACACAATCGGAACACGTGTTTATTTTACGTAAATTATACGTAGAATACAGATCGCGATATTTTAAATAGCAAACACCATATATAAATTGCATTACCCTTTAGTATGGCTGCCAAATTTTATGTAGGCGCAAGTTATCGCATTTCAGAAGAAAACGACCCTGTTTCTGATCAAATAAATGAAAACGATCTGAGTCGCTTTAAAAACGATCAATGAACGCCAACAACGTTAAACGGCGTGGAAGTAGCAATGACGATTTGCTACATTTCGGCGTGCAATTAATGAAATCCTTTGGCTCGTAAAATCCTTACCCAAGTTTTGATTCTGGAGAACCATAAACGGCCTTTCGTTCGTTTTGGATTCGGCTTGCTGTCCCTTTGCACACAAACAAAACGAAATAAAAAGGGCTAAACAAGGGCGGAAGACACGCATGACTGTAAACACTGTGTGCTGGAGGGAGGAGGAGACGCATCTCTTTGGGATCATTCTGGGTCCTAAAGCCCTCCGATACACCTATTTGTTGTACAATCAACAGAAAGATGCCATGCCATCAGTACACAAAATATCCAGCAATGCTCGAAACTGTTATATTTCATAATTAAAATATTCAAGCGGAAAGGTTATGTATTTCGACAACAAGGTAAAAATGTCCTTAATGCTAATTACGGCTGTATTTCTTTGGTAGACAGTCTCAACTTCCAAAAACAGTATACTGTAGTTTTAATGTTTCTTACAGACTGTACATCGTATTTTGAATTTTGCAATATCCATCGCTTAGAAATGTACATATTGAACACCCCTAAAATGTTCATTTGCCCCCTACAGATAAATGTAGACTAATTAGTTTAAATAGTGTGTTCTCATTCAGTTTAAAATCAGACCCTCCTAGTAGAGGTTTAGTCCCCCTTTTCATAAATCTCTAATCACACTTTTGTTGAACACCTAAATATTTCTCTTGCTTAGGAGTATTACTGCGTCTGATTTACAAATGCAAATATAAGATGAATTATAGCACACCACACTGTGTAATTATAAAGTAAATTATAAATGAGGAATCGCATAGGGTAAGGGCCTACTGCTCTGTAATATTTGGCAGGTGTTTGCAGGCTCTCTGCTACTCGTCAGTTTATTAGCAGGCTGAAGCTCACTTCCAGTGAGAACCGGCTCGTGTACAGATTAGACAGGTGACACAGCACCTGTTTTTTGGTACATAATGAAGCAGCACATCAGTGAAAGTAGCAGAGGAAAACCTGAAAGTGTCACGAGCAGCCAATGGCTGGAAAACTGGCAATATAATGTAGGGGAAGCAGGGGGCAATAGACATTAAGGAGCCGGACGTGTTTGTCAGCGTGCAGCTGGGGCGGCTTGGCTGTAGCACCCTCGACTAAGATACTTAACGTGAACATTCAGCTATAAATATCACACGTTTTGTTTAGGCAGTTGTGAAAACAATAATAAATGAACAATACAGAAAATCAACATTTTTATTATGTAAAATAAAGGACAAATTGTATTTTGGGGTATTGTGATGTTAACGTAGTATGCAGCCCTCTGCTAATGCGATAGATTCCTTATTATAACACACATGCTGTGAAGTTCCTTTAAATATAGTGGGGGGGGGGATTTATTTTCTTTTACTTTTTTCACTTTTGTGGCGTGGAAGGAGTGGATTTTAAAAAGACTACTGTCAATCTTCACTCAAATACATGTTGAGTGAAGCATTATACTGTGAGGCTAGAATAGAACAGAATGCCTTTTATTGTCATTGCACAGATGTACAGCGAAATTGAGCTTGTCCCCCTGAATGGGACTTACAGTATAATAACGATATAATCTTAAAAATAGATTCAACACATACAAATGCTCTGCATATTCAGCTACACACACATAACAAAGTAAAAACACAAGCATTACTATAAACCGATAAAACATTGAGTATCTCTGTATGCATATGTATATACAAGGTGGAAGAATATGAATAGTAAATAGATAAATTACAGTAATTGCAATGAGTCCCAGGGATATTGCAATTTTGTCCAGTTGATGCTATTGCAAGCACCAGTGCAGTATTTACCATTGATGGGTAACAGTGAAAGACAAGAGATCAGAACTTAGCACTTAGATGCAGTGAAGAGTCATTTAACAGAGTTTAGGTCTTTTATAGTGCTCGGATAGAAGCTTTTCAGTAGCCTGGAAGTGTGTGTCTTAATAGATCTGTAACGCCTTCCAGAGTGCAGCAGAGTACAGAGGTGGTGGCCTGGATGAGATGGGTCCCTGATGATTCTCGTGGCCCATCAAAGACAACGGGGTCTGTATATGTCCTCTAGTGAAGGTAGCTGGTCATTTTTTGTGCAGATTTGATGACTCCCTGGAGGGTCTTCCTGTCAGCCACGGAGCAGCTAGCATACCACAGCTGGATGCCACAGGTGAGTTTGCTTTCCACAGATCACCGATAGAAGGACACCAGCAGCTGCTTAGACAGGTTAGTTTTCCTCGGTATCCATAAGGTGTAGAGCTGCTTCTGTGCCTTCTTCACCAGAGAGGTTGTGTTGAGAGACCATGTGAGGTCCTGGGAGATGTTTGTGCTGAGGAATTTAAAGCTGGGCACTTTCTCCGCTATGTCTCCTCTGATATATAGAGGAGCAGGTTCTTCTTCTTGCTGCCTGAAGCTGATAATCAGCTCCTTTGTTTTGGTGGTGTTGAGTGCCACGTTGTTCATGGAGCACCATTCAGACAGTTTGCTGACCTCGTCCCTGTACGCAGACCATTGCATGGAAGTCCTGCTACAGTGGTGTCATCTGAAAATTTGATGACTGTATTTGTGATGCGTGTTCCTGCACAATCGCTGGTATACAGGGAGTAAAGAACAGGGCTCAGCGCGTAGCCCTGTGGAGCTCCAGTGCTGAGTGTCAGGGTCGGGGAGTACTGGGTCCCCAACCTAAAAGTCTGTGGTCGGTTTATTAAAGAGTTCTTGATCTATCTGCCGGTTTGCTGATTGACATCCAGGTTGAGCAGTTTGGTCACCATTCTGCTGTGGATGATCGTGTTAAAGTCCACAAATAACATCCTCACGTATGTCCCCTTGTGTTCCAAGTGAGTCAGTACCTTATGGAGAGCTGTGTTGATGGCATCTTCCATTGACCTGTTGGCTCTGTAGGCGAATTGGTGCTGGTCCAGGGTGGGTGGAAGTGATGATTTAATGTGCCTCAGGTCCAGCTTCTTGAATCACTTCATTATAGTGGGGGTGAGAGCTACAGGTCTGTAGTCATTAAGGCTGCTGATTGCTGTATTCTTTGGGACAGGCATGATGGTGGCAGACTTAAGACATTTGGGGGCAGTGCATTGTGACAGGGAGAGGTTAAAGATCCGTTAAGTCTCTGAGTGCCTTGCCTGGAATTCCATCTGGGCCAGCGGCTTTGCTCAGGTTGGGACTGCGGAGTGCAAGTGTATAGAAGATAATATTCTCAATGTAAGCCCTGTTTGAAAGATTAAATATTAAACAGAAAGTTAAGGCTAAAGGAATGGCATGTAATACCATATTAAGCATGTGACATTCATGGGTAGGGTTGCTACCGGTCCCTTATAATACGGGATGATCCCATTTTGGAACATGCTACATCCAGCAGGATGGCGCAACCCTGCTCATGAGTGATCCGTCTGCAAGGTCATGGGCTACGTTGGAAAATGAAATCACAAATTTGTAAATGTAGAGTAGACATACTGCTTTTCATCCCTGTGGGGAGATTCATCTTACTCTCCATGAGACACACAGACAGGTGACAGCAGGCTGTGGCGGGGGGGCTCATGGGCCCAACAACAGCATCAGTCCGCTGCCCGGGGGTTTGAGCCGATGACCTTCCTGTCACAGGCCCAGAGTCATAACCAGCTGAGCCACTCACTGCCTCTCAGCTCTTATCTACAAATATAGGACATCATTGTTATTGTAAATAATTATTTATGATTACTTAACATTAAAAACGTACCGTATTTTTCGGACCATAAGACGCACTTTTTTCCCCCCAGAATTGGGGGGAAAAGTCCCTGCGTCTTATGGTCC
>JAODLD010000046.1:31446693-31459340 GCA_026781065.1 Mormyrops boulengeri | reverse complement strand
GAATAAACCCTGTTTATTCGCATTTACGTCTCCCGCACCTGCTTGCCAGCTCGCCCTGCCAGCGCACCCGTGACAGTTAGTATGACTGCAGTCCAATGCAGGTTCTCAGCATTTTAAAGGAGCAGAAAAGAATAAATCTAATTTAGATGTAGCAATTGAATAAAAATGTGTTAGGCTTATATCTTATACCTAGTGTCAGCAACTATGAAGAATATTTTTTAATGCAACTTCATCCTGCAAACCCAGGTATAATTATTTCTTTTATTTTTATATAGGTATACAATATGTGTAAAAGCAGGGAGACTGTAAAAAAAGATTCCCCGTCTTCTTGGTAAACATGATCAAGCCTTTGACTTGTCATTCATGGACTTCAAGGTTTTAATGAACTTTTAAAATAAAGTTGATGTTATGATTTAGTCATGTTTCTATGTGTAGATTGCGAACTGTCCGTTTTTAACTTAAAAAAAAAATGCAAATATAAAACGTATACTCTGACATGTATAAACATATATAAGAATAAAATACATCTTCAAGACAGAATTTGCAGTGTGTTGCTATTCTAGACTATAAACACGAAAAACATTCCAAATGAAACATTTAACCTTTTTTGGTCTCTCGTCTGCTTCGTTTGGCGAGGTCCTTTTAATGATTTGCATGTTGAATGTTATCAGCCATTCATTCAGCACAGCATATCACATTTGTTTCAGTACATATTACCTTGCTCCCAATATTCATAAAAACAGAAAAATACAGAAACTTGGGCATTGTGACTTTCAACAGTGCCGGCCAATCTACAATGACAAACATGTCAAATCACTTTGGTCTTAATTTTACTCCTGTTCTCTAGCTATATAAGACAATGAGTATGAATTTTCTTTGCGATAAAGGCTCTAACGACACGTCACCCAAATAATAATACAAACCTTTTGCACTTATTCTTTCGGCTGCCAAAACATGATTTATAAAAGACCATTCTGTTGTTATCCAAGTGCATCCAGCATGGCTCAGCTGTAATTAGCAATGTCAGGGAGGGGTTTCTTAACCAAGGGGGCTTTGGCATTGAGTTTCCGCCTTACATAGCTATTTTTGAGAGCAGGAGTAGACAACTACATCATAAATTACAGGTAAGCTCCTTTCACATCAAGACGCAGAGATAATAAGATTCACAAGCTACAGCAACAAATGTCGTTTTTTGGCTTTGCTCACACAGTATTTCCTACTTAAAACATAAATGATATTTTTGTCTTTAAAAATACCTAGACAGTGACTGCTCAGTCACCACAAATATTATTAGAATATTCTTTCCAGAATCAAAATATGCAGTCCTTCCATTATGTCCTTTAATTGTGGCTCAGAACTGGGGGGGGGGGGGGCGCGCGTTGTCATTCTTCCCCGTTTGCGAGTGCATGTACATCCCGCTTGGTCTTCCCAGTGATGCCAGGCTTAGGGGACGGGAGTCATGGAGAGTGATTCTGTCTGGAGGTCCGGCACGGTCCTCTCTGGCCGCAGACACACAGCCAGGCGCTGTAGTTGACATAAACACAGCCTTAGAAAGCATCATACACACGTGGGTCATTCTGTGGTTACAGTGGAAGAAGAGCGAAAGGCTAACAATGACCTTTGTAGCACTTTGACTAAAGATTTCTACCCAAAGCTATCATAAGCTACATGCATTTGTAAGCAATATATCCACACATATATTCTAAGCAACCACAGAATGCTAGGTAACCCATTTCCTGGGTTTGCCATCCAAAAAGGACTTTAAGCTATAAGAAGGTGTTTTGAAGGTCTTGCTTAGAGGTCATCAAAAGCTTATGAAGCTTTTTAAAGACATAAGGGTGAGGATCTGACCTGCTTCAGAGAGCCTGGCGTCCACACCAGCTTGTATACCATGTAAATGGGGATCCACATGAAAGAGGAGATGCCAATGAAGTAACCTACAGTGATACTCCACTCTGGGTACTCGTACTCAAATAGGGTGAGGGGGGGCTGGTGCAGGAAGGAGCTGACGATGATATACTGAAGGAGAAAAGACAAACGTTAGCCCCACAGCAGGCCGGCCCGCTGAACATCAGTGCCTGTCCTAACAGTGGATTCGTCCAAAGTACCTCCACTTTTCATTCACCACTCTGTTATGTACGGTGTCCCTGAAATGCCAGAACATGTCAACATTAACAGAAAGCAAAAACATTAAGAAGACGCAAAAACATAAAGACGACACAAAAGCATCAAGTCAAAAAATTAAGTAAATTTAACTTTTTAATATGCTGTGTTCCTTTAATGTGTTATGTTCTCTTAATGTGTTGTGTTTCCTAAATGTATTGCGGTTTTCAAAACGGCTGTGCTCTGTGGCACAGGGGGCAGTATTCAGCTGTCGATATCACGCCTCTGACCCCGATGTCAATGGTGGCCGATTAGTGTCAACGGGCTACAAAATTCAGAAAACACTTACGTGTTAAATAGGTTTTAGATTTAGATTATTAATGAACGGAAAAATCCTTCACCTCATGTTTTGAGAGCAGTGTCATGAACGGACAAAAAATGAATCTGTTGTTGGACATAGTTAAGAACACAACACATTTAAAAATTAAATTTGCTTAATTGTTTGTGTCATTTTTGTGTTAATGGTGATGTGCTCTGGGGTTTCAGGGCCGCTGTAATTATATCGTTTTTGATGCTGGTCTTATTTTTTTGATCAACTTGTGTTGCTATTGGTCAGTCTTCATTGGGATGTTCACCTGATCCCATTAGTGTATCTTCACTCAGGCTATAAACTCCACCCACTGAGAACCAGGGCTGGGAATCAAACCCACTGCTTTGGAGGTGGGGGGGCCACTGGAGAAGCCACTGCGCCGCCTCGCAATATCACAGCAAAGGTTAAATGGTAACAGTGATTTCTCGAAAGCGATCTGCGGCCTTCAAAATAAACTATGAAATTATCCCGCCGAATATACATTTACGGTATTAGGTTACTAAAAGAAATGCCAGGGGCATCATTATGGTTCTTGAAAATAAGACATAATGAACATTTGTGCAATTAATAATGAACTCTTATCGCGTTATTTTCATGCCATTTTTCTTTTTTACAAGGTTAGCTGCAGCTGAATGATATAAGCATCCAATTACATAAACGTATTTTCCAATTAATGCATCAAGAAAATAAATAAGACCCGTGTATTTTATTAGACTTAAATGCAATAAACCTTGTTTACCTAAAAACACTGGCCATGTGTGGCATTGTCCAGTCCTGGGATGTGCTGTGTGACCTTCAGTATTATGTAATACCACTAAAACTGTAGTGACAGCAGACGCTGGCTATCTGTCGAACGTAGACTTCATACCTTTTCATATCTCAGTAACCAGGGAGCAAATTAAATATATCCATCTATTTTGCATGACCCCGTAACCTCTTGGAGCCTGTGCCACAAAGCACAGGGTTAGTGCCACCTTGCCAAGATGCCAGCCCAGCCCAGGGCGCACACAATCAGACACGCCAAAGCTAATTTAGTAAGTGCTAATTTCTTAAAATTCAACAAAGTGTTTTAATTGACAAAAACGAGACGATGACATTGAATTTACGATGCCAAAAACTATGACAAGATGCACTGACACTTGCATCAATGAATAACAAATATGAAACACATTCAGTCAGAGGTAGTATCTTTAGTTAGTGTCAATTGTTTTTGCACGAGCAGTTTTGTCTCTAAAGTCTGTCTGTAAACTCTTTATGTCTGTGCTTGGCTTGGGTGAATTTTATTATGGAGGACCCCCCCAGTTCATTTTACAGGCAAGTATTTCAAAATACTGGCATAACATTGCATTTGAAAAATATCCTCAAGATATTGTAAACCACTGTGTAAACGCTGGAGGGTATGACGGTATGAAAAATTAAATACTGCCCAAACCTAGTCTGGCTCCAGTCAGCTTTAGGTAGGGAAAAACATACTGGCATATTGATGAATTTCAGATTTGACGAAATGAAGAAAACAAGAATGCAAGCCAGGGGGAATGGAAATAACAAGGAAGAACACCGCAAACTTGATGTGCAATTAAATGGGTAGATACAAATGCAATAAGGATAAAAGCATTGAAGCACCCCCTTAATTATTGAAATCAGGTGTTTCATATAGATCAATTGCCACAGGTGCATAAAATCAAGCGCCTAGCCATGCAGTCAGGTTTACAAGCGTTTGCAGAAGAATGGGTCATTCTGAAGAGCTCAGTGATTTCAAGCATGGTACTGTCGTAGGATGCCACCTTTGCAATAAGTCAGTTCGTGAAATTTATTCCCTGCTAGATATTCCACAGCGAAATGTAAGTGGTATTATTACAAAGTGCATTTAGGAACAACAGAAACTCGGCCACAAAGTGGCAGACCACATGAAGTAACGGAGCGAGCTTGCCGAGTGCTGAGGTGCGTAGTGTGTAAATTCGCCAACTCTCTGTTTACTCAATAACTGCAGAGAGCCACACTTCCTCTGACATTGACTCCAGCAGAGAAACTGTGCGCCATGAGCTTCATGGAAAGGGCTTCCATGGCTGCATGCAAGCCTCACATCACCAAAGTCAATGTCAAGCGTCGGATGGAGTGGCGTAAAGCACACTGCCACTCCGGACTCTGGAGCAGTGGAATTGTGTTCTGTGGAGTGAAGAATCGCGCTTCTCTGTCTGGCAGTCTGATGGGTGATTCTGGGTTTGGTGGTGGCCAGGAGAACGTTACCTGCCTGACTGCACTGTGTAAATTTTTCAAAAAATTACAATGGCTATCCTTTTATCGATTTCAGTTGTGTTTCTATAGTCATTGTATCATATTCCACAAGCTTTTTATTCTCCAGGTTCTACAAGCAAGTCAGTGCATTCAGTAGGTTGTTTCAGTGTCATTAGGTTCTGTAAATGCATTATGGTAACAATAGAACAATGCACTGGCACCAAAAAGAACTTGCAAAATTCATTACTCCCGTATTTTAACTCAAGTAAAAAATCTGACTGAATAGCTGTTACTTGTATTGGAGTAATATTTGACCAGGAGCATCTATACTGACTCAAGTAATGGAGTTGCATACTTTATCCTTCTCTGCCAGTCATTATTAGCAAATGATACAATCTTAAGGTATCAACACATCTGTATTCAAATATTACTACTGAACATAGTTATTGCTTACCAATTACCAATATCCTTATTGCCTTCCATTCTCCCTTAGATATATGTGTGTGGTATTTTATCCTTTTAAAGTCTATATTCCTATTGTGCTTTGAGCTGAAGGCCACCAGGGTTTTGAAAACATGTGAGTTAACCAATAAAATGCTCTGGTTGGTGGAACAGCAACTTGTGGCGGGTACAATGGAGGACCAATAGGAAGCCCAAAGTTAGTTGCATGATGAGCAAAGCAGAGGGTGAGATAGGTGGTGCTGATGATCTTCATCCTCAGGCTTGTCCCTTCATGACCTACCACATATTTCAGGGTAACTGTTTTCTTGCTGCATGTAATGTCATTAAAGTGTGTTTAGATTTGTTTTCCCCTTTTTAAACTGCACTGCCAATAAAGCTATAATAACCCCACTTTCCACCGTACGATAGCACTTGAGTGGGTCTACTAGTCCTGCCTGTGTAATCCGGGTTAATGGGAAAACTGCGGTATGTTAGCCCTGAAATAAATGGCGAGAAGCCTGGAGAGGCTTCACATGGTGCTACATGCCAGGTTCGCTTGACGATGGGCCGCTGCTGTGGGAAATGCCTGGAAATCGGTCACTCCTATGCATCGATTAACCAGGCAAAAAAAAGTACCCTTTAATCCATAGATAATTAAATGGCTCTGCAGCCGATCCTGATGTAGGTGTCTCTTATCCTATCATTTTACCCTAACATACTTTAGGTCAATTGCGATATTCTCCGGCAGTGTTGGAGTGAACCTTCAGAAAAATGTCTTGGGTCTAGGGTGACCACCTAATCCATATCAGGAGGGACACTATGAGCTACTTCAGGTTTTATTTATTTGATTTAAAGCTGAAAGGCTCCCGTGCTAAATAGCTTGGTTCGTCTCAAACTTTTACTGGTTTGTTTCCTTGATTGAAAGACTCATCCAGACTCATACTATTTCACATTAACATTAGAGACATATGCATGATTATAGGTGACCGACCAATCAGCACACAGCAAAAACTCAGTGCCGAGTCCTTTTAATTGAAATGGTCGTTTACAAACCCTGTCGTGGCTCACAGTGCCCCTCCTGACATAGATTAGGTGGTCACCCTACTTGGGTCTAATAAAACATAATAGTTTGGTCAACTGTAATCCCTGTAAGAGGTGGCTATTTTGAGTTTAAGGTTTATCCTGTTTTTTTTATTACCTGCAAGGTTTTTGTTCTTTGTAAAACTGTAGGAGTACTCCTAGTGTTCAAAGCCTTGACTGGCAGAGCGTGTTTGTATGACAGTGCCAACACGGTGGTGCTTAACATTGTTAAGTCATGTGTGGGTCATACAGGGACCAAGAACAAAATATTTCCTAATGTCTTACCGCTAGAAATGCTGGACTGATGGCCACCCAGCACACTTTCCAGAATATTCCAGGAGAGTAGCCCAGCATCGATTTGACATCATTGCTGAATCTCTTGATACCTGCATCAAAAACATGAATGATCATAAGCAGTTCGAATGCAGGGTTTGGGAAGATGCAGTGCCTGGTGCCACGTTATGTTCAATGCTGTCGCTAACTTATTTTTCACTTCGCGGGAGTCCCATTCAATTGATATAAACTTTAAGCAGTTATTTGTATTTTTCACATTATTCTGCACCAGGCGAATACCTCCTGAATTTAAAACAATGTCTAACATCAATAGTAACACTTGCTGATGCTCAAAATTAAACAAAAACTAATAGTTCATTTGACCTGATTATTGTATGAAGCGTTAAATGGCCCAAATTTAGAATTTATCCTATGCTGTATCATACCCATGTCTAATGTTCCATTCATCCATTCCTTATTAGTAAATGCCTAACCAATCAGAATAATGGTGGTCATAAAGCTATCCCAGAAGTCCATCCATCCACCCATCCATTCATTTCCATAACGACTTGTACAAGAAATGGTTTCGGTGAGCCTATCCCAAAAAGTACATGGTATGTGACTGGAGACACTCTGGATGGGGCACCAGTCCATCGCAATACACGTATTTTCTCAAACTGAATGTATACAGTTTATTTGATTATTATTGCCTTCAACTTCTTATACTGGACAATGTAAGAGGGTATGCTATAATCAGCATCTTACCGTAAAACCAGGATACTGCAACGGCTTCCAGAAACCCAACAGCAATAATGGAGCAGCTGACACCAAATTCCTCCAGGAGTTTAACCACGTACGCACCGCCCTGCAGAGCACAGCAGTGTGACACTCGCATCCCCACCAATGGGCAAACCTGTAAATATGCCAATGACCTGTTATGCCTGAGAGTACAGCCAGAGCAGTGTTACTCACATTGGTAAGGGTGCTGAGAGAGCCCAAAAAGCACACAGTGACCAGGCCCAGTACAAACAGCTCCCTCCGCTGGTACAGGTACTCTGGGTACTCGTCCAACACGGCAGTGATGATGGCCTCCAGTCCACCAAACTGCATGAATACACACACCATCGGCTGCCAATCACATCTGCCTGTTCTCACAAGATTCAAAGGCTTTCCCAGTCAAAAAAAAATGATCGGTGCAAGTTAACAGAATTCCAGCTGTACCGTGCTGTCCAACCCCAGCGTGATCATCATCACGAAGAAGATGATGGCAAAAAATGTGGATCCCATCATGTTGGCAATGGCTTCTGGGTAGGTGATGAACAGCAAGCTGGGCCCTGTGAATTACCCGTACAGACACCAGCATGTGACACAGGAACGTCTGTCTGTTGGTTACAATTCAGCAAAGCCCACAATTATATCACAGTTTCGTCCCTCTAATACATCTGTTCCCTAAAGTTTTTTCACAAAATTGCCATCTTAGTGATGCCACAATTACAACCTGAAGGTGACCAGAAGAGACACGGACTGAGGTCATTTCATTCCATTGTTTAGCTACTCCTGGCTGCCTCTAAGTGTCTGTACCTGGCTCCCCGGAGGCACCTACCCTTGTCCTTAGCGACATCCTCTACATCCACCTTCCTCATCTCGGCCATGTAGCCCAGCACGGTGAAGATGACGAAGCCAGACACGAAGCTGGTCAGACAGTTCACCAGGCTGGTCACGATGGCGTCACTGTTGAGGAGGGGAGAACGGCAGACGTTCTCGCTTACAGTATACTGCATTCACCCTGCTGGGGTGTCGTGTTCTGTGCGCTGTGTTGTGTGGGATCTCGACAGAGGCATTGTTCCGGGAACCTGCATGTGCCTTGCTGGCTGTCTCAATGACCTGCCAATAGGCCAAAAAGGTTCTGACAGGGTTCTTGGACCTGACAGATGTCCAAGTTATGTATTGGGCACTAAACAACAAGGTTCTTAAACCTTCCATTGGGGAAAATTCTATAAATGACTTACAGCTTTAAAGCACTACATCTATTAATGGAAACAATCTTACTGAAGCAATTCAGGTTAATTACAGTCAAAGTGGTAAACAGTAGGGGCTTTCCTGAAACTTGAATATGGATTAAGTGACCAGCTGGCCTACGGTGATCCCATCCCTGCTCTGCCTCACAACATGCAGTGTGGTCCCCACCCCGAAGGACACAGTTATGGGGTATTTCATCCATCAGCCTTGGATGAAGATAAATCTCGGTCCATTTTTTGACCGAGTGTGGAAGTCGGTTAATGTGTCATATTCTCAAGCCAGTTAGGTTAATTATTAGCAAATCGAGGGGCTCAAAATTCTATTTTTCATCTATCCATTCATCTCCCACTGACCCGGCCTCACAACTCCAGTTGAATCTTACTTCTGTTAGGGCTTAAAAAGCTCACCCAAGTCATGTGATGATCCTTGTTTCCATTGGCCAGTGCTTCTACATACTCTAGGTTCTGCCCAGTTCAGGGTCTTCATGGATGTTCCAAATGTGGATAAAGGGAATTTGGGTTTGTCCCAGGCATCTTTATAAAAGATGGGTCACACGGCAGAGTGTGCATACCGGTAGCAGTTGTTGGTGAAGGGGTTGTAGCTGGCGAGGGCTAGGAGCACGCCGAAACCTGGGCCCAGAGAGAAGAAAATCTGTGCCGCCGCATCCACCCACACCTGAGGAGAGGGGAGCCAGGTCAACAGGGGCACGCCATCACACATGGGGTTGCCAAGTCAGCATATCCCTCCACACACCAGCGCTCGTCTGCTCAGTGACTGAGGAGCCCTGAGGGGGACAGGGTTCGAATGTTTCCTGAAGCAGAGACATCATTCTTCTGAGTCTTTACATTATAAAGAATTTCCTATAAAAATAATAATACATTTCATTTATGTAGTGCTTTTCAACAGCTTAAATGCGAGAACACATGGCGAGTTATAAGCACAGAAAAATTAACTGATGAAGTCATACAGCAATACATCAATAAGGAATATAAGTATTACATATTAACTATGGAAATGGAGGAGAAAATGAAACAAGACGAGTGAGCAGGACTCAGAGGCGTCAAAGTGAACAGCAACAGGATCTCTGTAGCTATGATTAAACAGCCCACATCATTTAAGCAGCCTCTGGGTTTATACCCATCACGCTGAGTCTATTTTATCTTAAACTCGAACCCCTGTCCTCCCAGCATCCCTGGGCCTACAGAGGCGCTATTGTCCTCTTTTCTGAGTTGTTACAGTGGATGATGGGCACCCCTTTCCGAGCTGAAATCAGAGGGCTGTCACAGCATTCGCCCGTGGCCGTACATCTGAAGAGGACTCTAGCATTGTTCCTGGATGGGATGCGAAGGAGGGAGAGAGCGAGCGCGCCCTTTGTCAGCAGAAAATCCGAGCCCAATTAAGCATCTCATAAGCCGCTGGGCCTTTATTCATGCATTTCATTAGCCTGGTCCCTTTGACGGGCAGCCCTCGCCTCAGCATGGATGTCCAGGGTGCACACTTCTCTGTGAGGACCGGAAGCACATGTGTGGAATTAAAAAATAAAAAATAAAACGACAGTGAATGGCTGCCAGGTTGTTTAAGCAGGTGAGGTGGGAACTGCATTATATTTGCAGTAAAATCTTTGCTTTTTTTGCTAGCAGACGTAGCATATGAGCTACAGCGTGACAGAAATGCAGGACAGGTGTCAGGTGGGCTTGTTGTTTGTGTGGCTGCGGACGTGTGTCGTATTATTTCTGGCGACAAAGGTTCAGTAAATATCCTCGCAAAGACATACACCCCTCTAAGATTAGCTTGTTCTTGGATCACCCTACAAAAAAAAAGCAGAAATTCACCACAGGGAAAGTTTTCTTTTGCAACATTCTTGACTGATTTTTGTGCAGTAATTGAGAGTGATTAATTGTGTGAAGGCGAGAGTCAGCGTGACTCTTCAGACCGGATGACTTTCATGGCAGTGACTCACGCTGGTCTCCAGGAGCTTGTCCCACTTGGGCCGCAGATAGAACTCGACACCCCTCCAGGCTCCGGGGAGGGTGGCGCCGCGAATGAGCAGGACGAGAAGCACCACGTAGGGGAGGGTAGCTGTGACCCACACCACCTGCCAGGGCAGCACAAGAGGTCAAATCTGGAAATCCACGTGACACAGGGAGAACACGCAAACTCCACACATGTAGAACATGGCTGGGATTCAAACACTCCAAATGCTACCCACTCTGCCATTAAACACTTTGCAATTTCATAATTGTTATATGCAATGGCTTATGGGAAAGTATGATATTGGACGGCAAACAATTTAATTTAAATACAAAGGTCTATTTATTGGGGGGGGTGAATGAATCCAAATTATATACTGGGGTGTACACGTACCCCCCGGTTCCTCTACCCCTAATTATGTGTTTCCTTGACATTGAGCCATATTTAAGGTACATTCCATCCACCCATAGATCCATCCATCTTAGGAAGCACGGGGCGTAAGGCAGAGGACACCCTGGATGGGATGCCAGTGTTTAAATATGTGAAATATTGTTTATAATTACATTTTCCAAACCTCTCTGTTAGTACCTGGCATGCTTAAGTGTGATATGAATGTATTGTATGAATGTGTAGTCTGCTTACAGTGTTCATTTAGGATCTTTTTAAGAACAAGACAACATATGGAAAAAAATTTAAACTGCGGTAATTCTATTATATTTTTTTACTTTTTACTTTGATCGCCCAACTTTTCCTTGTGTATACCCGTCTGCTTCTGGTTAGCTACCGTAGGCTAATGCTGCGTGCATAGAAAACATGCCGGGAAAAAGAAAGTCATTTTCTCTCAATGACAAATATAGACTCATCAAAGTTTATGATAAACTGCCAAAAATGAGCCAAGAAAACACAGCAGCAAAATTACAATATGCTGTATTTTATGTACACAAGTTCAGTAATTTAATTTGTACAGTATTGTAATTTAAAAAGCATTTGAAACAGATGTAGTATATTTTGAGTCAGTAAAATTCAGTAAATAGTGACACTTTTATTAATTTATATTCCATCAATCCATTCATCCATCCATCTCTGAGGCTACGGGTGCAAGGCAGGGAACAACCCAGGATGGGGCGCCAACCCATCGCAGGGCACACTCACTCACCATTCACTCACACTCATGCACATCTACGGGCAATCTTGTAACTCCAATTAACCTCAGCACGTCTTTGGACTGTGGGGGGAAACCAGAACACATGGGGAACACATTGAGCCACGGTGGAGACTCAAACCCTGGTCCCAGAGGTGTGAGGTGACAGTACTAATCACTGTGCTGCCCCTTCCATATATTCATGTAATAAATATACAAATATCAATTAGATGGTAATCTGCCTGAGACCAAGAAAAAGAAAAAAATCTGTTATAACGATCATCTGCATATAGTGATCAGTTTCACCCAGACAGATGTGATCACTTTAAGTGGTTTCCACGGTATTAAGTAAATATCTTTTTAAAGCACAAACTGTCAAATTAATAACCTTCCTCTTGTTGCCCTTGTCACTTGCCTGGTTTTCTGATCAATTCACCGCAGCACAGGAAATTGCCAAGAGTCACATTTGCAAATCTGTATTTTTGCAGATCAGCAGTGGTTTGTTTGAAGGGTTCCCTCGCTTGATTTAAAATAAAGGTGAGCCTCACCTTCCCTGATGTCTTGACACCCTTCCAGAGGCTGAAGTAAACGATGGTGAAGATGAGAAAGAGGCAGAGCAGGAGCTGCCAGCGGATCCCACCGACATTGCGCAGCCCAGAAGAATTGTGGATTTCCAGAACGTTTCTCCTGTGATGGCGAGGGAAAGGACACAGGGTGCTGTTACAGTTTCGCATGCACCCTTAATCTGCTCCATTGGCCACCTGCTCTTATTTAAAACTGACTTTGACAGAATTATTGCCTTTTTGTTTAAGGAGTGTCCCTGGATTACAATCATCATACATGGTGTCCGCATTTTGAACTCTCAGAAAGTATAGCAGGGGCTTCAAAATAATTTTTAATTAATAACCACAATGTAAGGTTATGGTTCTGAGGTCTTACAAAATGCAAAATAGTACACAAGCATTTAAAAAAACTTGGAAGCACAAAGAATGCTATTTCAAACATGAATCTCCT
>JAODLD010000046.1:31422495-31441923 GCA_026781065.1 Mormyrops boulengeri | reverse complement strand
CCCCCCCCCCCCCCCCCCCCCCCCCCCCCCCCCCCCCCCCCCCCCCCCCCCCCCCCCCCCCCATAAAGTCATGTCCATTTGTCTACTTTGGAAAACCTTAAATATAACCTTCTACCTCTTTGTTTCTTAAATATAACTTTGTACCTCTTTGTTTGAAATCATAAGATTCACATTTATTTGTTTGCATTGAATTATTTGTCAGCAATTGTTTTGTGACTCTTGGTCATTGCCTCACTAATGATGCTCCCAAAGTTACCTGGACACCGGCCCAGATGAACACCCTGGATCTGCAGTAATTGGCAGAGGATTATCAAATGCACAAAGTACTGCCAACAAATCGGGTTTAATGTATAGGGTGTAATGTTAGGTACAGCCTGAAGGCGCTGCCAGTCCTTCCCCGGGAAGTCACACCCCCAAAGGACAAAGAAAGTCTGCACTTCACCCCAACTGCATTTTTTGGGGGGTTTAAACGCCATTACACCGTATTCCTTCATGTCCCTGCGTGGCATAACGGGCACAAGATGTCACAAGATGTGCCAGTGGTTTCTGGGATGAGTGGAAGGCGGTTTCATTTTCAAGAAAAAAAAATCTTGTTGAAAGCCTAATGTGCAACTAATAGCCATATTGAATAACTTCATCTGTCCTTTTCTTCTCTTATAACCAAATATGTAATATTGAAGGGGACGGTCTGCAGTGCAGTGGGTTTGGGACCTGTGCCCATGTCCAGAACATCGTAGGTTTGAACGCTGAAGTTGGCAGATTAATCACGTCACTGTTATGCCCTTAACCCCAGCTGCTACAGGAGATCTGAGCCCAGACTGTCCTCACTTGTATGTCATTTTGGACACTGCAAAAATCAAAGTATAGTTTACGCTCCTCAGAATGACTGTATACCAGTGTAACAGAATATAAACAACACACACAATCAGCTTGACTAAAAGCTATATGTTCATTCCATTAGGTTTTAATATAATAGGTTTTAAAGAAAAGTAGGCCTATAGCAGGGGACTTTTTAGGTATTGAAAATATGAGGGACTAAGCCAAGTTTACCAGGGGCTTGACGTTTTTCTAAAGACGCCCATGGCATACACCTCACATCCACAAGTCTTGATTAACCATAGGGAGATACTATTGACATGCCTTATTAGAGGTAGATGAGTCTTTTGCCAAAACTGCATGTTAGATTTTGGAGACTGTTAAATGCTTTCCTTCAACCTAGACTGTTAAAATGTAGCAAAATGTTCAGTGGTTCAATGCAGCAAAACTCATTAATGCTCACAAGTCCAGTGGGATTCATATGCACACTGTTACTGTTAAACTAGCACCTCCACTGTGCTGTGAAGGTATGACTTTTCTATTTTAGGGAAATTTAATCAACAGACAACAGTGTGCCTTTCCAACTAAACAGCCAAGAAATCGGTTTCCTTGAATTGCTGATAATGTCATTCTTTTTAGCACTGAACCCAAATAAACCATATTGCAGTCATCTGTAAAAGACACAGATATACAAGTAACTGCCAACATAAAGGAATCAAATGAAAGATAACGAGAGATAATAAAGAGTCATGTAGGGAGAGGTATGGGAATCACTTCAGGCGAGACGGCGAGCTAAAGCACCTGTCAAGAGGAGAGGAGGAAAGGAACACTGTCGTTATGGAACGAAAACAAAAGACAGTCATTTTGAAATGGGCACAGAGAAAATAGACACACAAGAAGGACATCAGGCACTGGAAATGCTGTGTCTGAGTCTAGTTTACTGGTTGCAAAAGATGGCAACGCTTAGCATGATGGGAAATAAGGAACACATGAACATTAGCTGCCCATTATTTTAGCGAATAGTGGCAGAGGTGTCTGTTTCATCAATGGAACAGATAGCTGTTCTAGTGTCACGGCTGTTCTCGTGTATCTTAGTGGCCCCGCAACTTTAATGTTGTGCCCTTTACTAGTTCCTAGTGTATAATTCTCTGTGGAAGAGTTCAGATGAGTGATTCCTTATGTGGCCTTGAAAATGGACTGGTACCAAAATGCTCTGGCCTTAAGGCTCTCAGAGACTTAGGGGAGTGGGTGGTTTGGGTGGTGATTTGAAGTGGAAGAGATGGTCTGAGAAGGACGATCCACCACATTAGCTTCATGCGGCCTGATCCCCTCATCGCAGGTGCCCTGGCCCCCACACTGCTGTCAGGCCATATTACCGGCTTCCCCTTTGCCATCTCATACTCCTGACAGGTTTCAGCTTCCAGCAAGGCCTCCGTCCGATCCTGGCCCGTGAGAAACTTTCAGTCCATTTATTGGCAGGAACGAAGGGCCCAAATTTCAGAATTCCATTTCAGAATTCAAAATGCTATTGCAACTGACAGCCATGTTGCACACAAAATTCTCTGTATTTATAATCCCA
Source organism: Mormyrops boulengeri (assembly GCA_026781065.1). Taxonomy (NCBI): domain Eukaryota; kingdom Metazoa; phylum Chordata; class Actinopteri; order Osteoglossiformes; family Mormyridae; genus Mormyrops; species Mormyrops boulengeri. Next base: position 31,439,528 of record JAODLD010000046.1, on the reverse strand, counting down.
GGATTCTGCCTAAAGTCTGTAGAGGTATGTGAATGGACAGTCGTCAAACTTAATGATAAATATTATTGGGTAATAAAACGGACTGTGTGTAGCAAGGTGGCATAGCAGGTTACATTGTCTTCTCACATTTCTGGGGATTTGGATTCAATCCTCACGGCTAGATCTGTCTGTGGGGATTTTCACATTCTTCCTGTGTTTGTTCATCATCCAGTTCAAAAGCACACAGGTTGACGAATTGCTGTGTGTAAATTGTCCTGAGTGTGTATGAGAATTGCCCTGTGATGAGCTGGCATCCCATCCAAGGTGTTCCCCTGCATTGTGCCCTAAGCTTGATAACATAACTGCAGCCTTATGCTGGTTAAGCAGCTATGAGAGATGGAAGGATAGATAATGCTAGGTCTTTGTGTAGGCCGTTTAAATATATGTTTAGTGAGCAAACTATAACAGTTGTACCACATCAGTCTTGGACATTTTGATTATTAGGTAACACAAAAGTAAAGATCTGGGATTGTGAGCAAGTCAGTAACAGAAGGAGCCATACAATTACATCCATGTATATAGTTATTAATCTACATCACTTCAGTGAATCAAATCCAGCTGCATTAAATAGCTGAAGTGTTAAACCGTAAATTGTGCGAGTCACTTTGCTTATAGAGATTCCCCATTGTGTCAAGCAGGAAGCAGAATTCTATGCAGCAATATCACCATCTGCTGTTCAAACATATCTTTGCAGGGCCGCTATTTAACACGGATTCAAGGTCGGTTATGAATGAATAAAATAACGAAGGTAAAATACAGCGATAAATGGGAAATGATTTATTTCTATAAAGGATAGATATTTTTCCCTTTGTAAGTACACGTGATTGCTTAAAACAGAACATTTAAATTTAAACTTTAAATTGATTAAGGCTACTAGAGAAAAGGCCGAGTCAAGCACCGTAAATAAGGAGGTGCAATTAAGTGATGAACACACACGCACACACACACACGTGTATTTATATCTTTGTGGGGACCATTCATTCATTTCTATGGGCAAATTTTCTAATACCAACTATGATAGCCTTAACCCCTACCCAGTCCTAACCTTACCCATAAGTAACGAAACACAACACAAGAGTTTTGACATTTTTAGTATTTTGATTGCCGTCACATATTTTTTTATATATAATTTAGTTTTCCTTATTGGGACTGGAAAAGTGGACTCCAAAATGTGAAAATAACAAGTTTTTATCTCTCTCTCTCTCTCTCACACACACACACTCACACACACACACACACACACACACACACACACACACACACACACACACACACACACTAATAATAACACTATTCGCAACTCTGACAACCCTAACCCCTACCCAGCTCCAACCTTAACCATAAAAAACAAAATACAAGACTTTTGCCTATTTTAGTTTTTTGACCGCGTTCACAAACTAAAAAGTAACATTTAGTCTCCACGATGAGGTGAATATACCCCCTCCCAACACACACACAAAATAATTTGCTGTATTTTATATTTTGACCGGAAGCTGGCAGACTGTAACTTAGTAGTCGAACGTGACCGCTTTCAGTGATACCCATTTCAACATGATCAGTGACTAATCCTCCATTTCATAGCTAGAGACTATCAGAGTGGCCATTGTATTTTGTATAAGATTTTGGTATAGTTATTTGATTGGTTTTCAAAGACACTCTAAGAAAGAAATTCACTTAAACTGAAAACGTTTCAAAGCATTAAACATTATAAAATCAGACATGTTTGGATTTAAACCCATTTACCTATACATTTTCACTTTTGGGGCACATCGTCATAATTTAATGACCACATTGTCATATTACTATAGACCAAAATTAACATTAAACCATTATCAGTATTATGCGTCACTATATATTACGTAGTACTGGGACTATGTCTATCTGCATCTAGCACGATAACAATAACTTATACATGGATATTGGTTAAAAATAAAGTTCAGCTGGAAAAACTGTAATTCCATGGTTAATTGTATATTTTCCAGAGTGGATTTTTAAAAGTGTTTTGATCTTTTAAATGCCTTGTACATTTAATAACTAATGTACACAAAAAGAAATTTATGCGGATTATGACAAGCTAAAGATTACGGGGCTTTAAATATAGCATGTACTGTGTAGGCCTATTACTATCAGTAAATAAAGAAACAGAAGTACTTCAACATTTTGCATGACTTTTCCACCATTTTTGTTCAAACAAAAGTATGATTTTAAACCTATGCCTAGTTCCTTTTAGTGTTCTGGCTGTATTAGCCACCAAGAAAAGTGGAAAGAGGAATGTCCGATTTGTCGATGTCACTGAATAGGCTTTGGGACGTTGCCTAGCAACACATCTGCTTGCAGAGGATATATTTTCTCGTATTCTCGACCGAATTTTCATTTAGGCCGAGCTCAGTACCCCTGTGTAACACACATAGTTGTGCCATAACTGAACACTCATATGCAATAAAGATCCTTAAAAATGCCCCAGTGCCAGCAATTTGTGGATTTATGTATTCAGATTGAATACATAAAGCGACACATAACGCTTTTAGGCCCTGTAATTATTTACTCTTATAGTCTCTTATAACCATAATGATCAAGCTATGACTACAAGTACAGCGACTACTACTACTACTACTAATAATAATAATGATAACAATAACAATAATAATAATAAACAGAAGAAGAGGAGGAGGAGGAGGAGGAGGAGGAAGACTTGTTATTATTCTTGATGCCTAATAGCAAATCTTACTCACAACTGATTAATAATATGTTTTATTCCAGGAAAAAAATAGAACAGGAAGTATAGCATACTGACATTGCAGTCCTTATCCGTTTGTTTAAAGGGTGTGTGTGTGTGTGCGCGCCTGTGTGTTTGTGTGCCCGCGAGCGTGTGTGTCTGCGCGCGCGCACTAGCACATGCATGGCACGGCAACGAAATCATATTTTCAATTTTCCTACAGGGCCTTTTTCCATCGAGCCGGCGTGCAGCACATCGCAAAATAAAGCGCGGTCACCGCGCAAACGCCCTTCTGCGCTAACAGTCTCCCAGCCCGATGCGTGCGAAGCGCTCGCGAAGGTCAGCACCCGTCTCCAAGCCAGTAAAAACGTAGCGTCGCGGACTAGCACATCCAGTACCCGTCCCGCTTTCTCTGGGACTCTTCACTCACATCTCCGAGTCCCTTTAAAGGTCGCGTTGACGCGGGTCCGAGCGCCGACCTCCGTGAAAACAGCGGCGCGCGAGCGGCTATCGCTGGAAGCTGCGAGGAACCGACCCCGACCCACCGACTGAATCCATGGCAACAGCAATGGCAGGTGAGGAGATCATGTACACTTTTACGGATTACGATTTAACAAAACCGACAAATAACACTTTGAACCGTTAAGCGGGTATATTTATGCAATTACATTTTTATTTTATTTTGTTAGAAGCGGAGACCCGTCAGAAACTGCTGCGCACCGTGAAGAAGGAGGTTGGTGCCTTTCCGCCTGAACAGTAACATCGTAGCAGAAAAGTAAACATGCGGGAAACGTGTATATGTATATATATATACGCATACAAATAACATTTAACACATTTTTGTACCTGCAAAATTTGCGATGGTTTGGGGGACGTCGGAGTGTTTGCATGTCACTGTGCGTTTTAGCGCTAGAATAAGGAAGGAAAACTCAACATTTGTGTTGGATAAATGAACCCTTTTTTATTTTAATCAAAGCGATCGCAGTTCAAGTCGCTCACATGATGTCCATATAGGCTCCAGTTTTGACAGGTTCCCGAGTATTAACACAGGAATGACTCACTCAGTCCGAATTAATACTGAGACAGATCCCCAACAATGGAATTAATAAAACGACTGATGTTGCTTATCAAGCCATACTATATGTGTTTTGACTGTATATAAGGAGATGAATGCAAAATATCGGATACCATAAGGTTTGCGTTTTAAAATACGTAAAACGCCTCTCAGGTGATTAGGATGAGCATGCTGAACATCGGCGAATATCGATACCGTCATTCCCACAGATCATATATAGATGTTTTTATTTATATTGTATGTTTTCTGTGTTGTTTTATTTTCAGCAACTGTTTTATGTGAATTGAGTAGGCTATGTTATAAGCTCATGCTATAAAATAATACTTAGTGGATTTGCTTGTTACGAATGCAATCTAAACCATTTTGGCTGCACGAAACAGAATATTTTGAAGAGTTCCCTCACCAGGTATTAGTTAAATCTGATTAATTGCTATCCTTGGTTCGTGCTCATCAATGACAGGATATACATTTGCCGCCGACCTTTCAAAGTCAATACACATCCTCCGATCGAGGCGTCCTGCGTAACGCTGTGGGATTTTATCTGTCATGGGCACCTTTGTTGGGTCCGATGGGGAATTTGCTCCTACTGGGCTCTAGTGAGTGTTTTTGAAAGGCAGCATCTTGTAGTAGCTGGGTGGGGTGGGAATAATGCGAGCTCGGTATAGTAACTCTTGGTGGCGGCCGATCACAGCATAGTGAGTGGAGCCCTCCGTATAGGGTTTCTGGCTGGTCCAACCCGGCTATTGTCCTATTAGACCGATCATCTCGTACTTTATGTTGTTCAAGGGTCTGTACCCTATAGCCGTGCAGGAGGCCTAGCTGTGCAGAAAAAGAAACGCTTTACCACTGGTGGAAAAAGTACTCAGTTTTTACACTTAGTTTAAAGTATAGATACCGCACCAAAATGTTACTCAAGTAAAAGTAAAGGTCGTCCAGTAAAATACTACTCCAGTTAAAGTAAGTAATACCCGGTTTTAAAAGTACTTCAGTAAAAATTAGACCTGCTTTATAAAGTAAAACATTAAAATCTATTTATCTGACAAAAAGCAACCTCTCCTTTTAAATTCACTCAAGACGGATTTGAATAGCATACAGCATCATAAGTTACAGTGCAGCAAAATAAGGAAAACTGAGTCGCATATTTTATTTTTATTCAGAAAGGCAGGGAAACTAAACGAATTTGATGACGGATTGTAAATTATAAACGGTACTTTCAGACCTCTTATAAGTGCTGAAAAAACCCTCATCCTCCACTGCGGAAAACGGCTGGTCGCCCAATGCAGTCATCACAATTATTTCAGTAGTAGCTGTAGTGCTCCTCACTTCGAATATTTATGACGTTTAAATATCGGTCGGCGATTTCGGTATGTTAACCGATATATTGTGCATCTCTACATAGGCCTATTGTTTGCTCCATCTTAATAAAGACAAAATGTAGGCTAATTCTAAATAATAATAATAATAATAATAATAAAGAAAAATATTGCTGAAGAATAGTGAATATATTGTGATTCAGATTTTACCCAAAATCGTGCGGCTCTGCGTCAGGTGCGCTGCCTGCAGCAATAGGCCATTTTTTCATAATAGGGTAATGATGGTTCTGCACAATGTATCTGAGGAATAAGCTATTTGGCTCAGAATTGTAGTGAAGTGGAAGTAAAATACTTAAGTAAAGTACAAATAAGGAAAAATCTGTTTAAATACAGGAAAACGAAGCATTTGTATTAAGCTACTTTACACATCTAAGCTTTACAACATCCGTATTGCAGTCTATCTTACATTGTTGGCCATAGCACGTGTGGATTTGTACCAGGTGAACCTTTCAGAGCTGGAACCAGTCTGTTGAAGGCCTGACCAGTTGAGGGGAACCTTTTAGCTGTTTACCTCAAGTAAACATAGACAGATGCCTACTGTTCTCTATACTACAAAAACACCGCAAAGGTCCCAGAAATGGTCCTAATTCACATTCAAGTCAATTCAATTTTATTGTTTAAGTTTACAGAAGCGTACTGTGAGTTCATCCTTTGTTGCAGAATTGCAGCTTTTCCAGTATGCTTTTCAGGGACTGAATCATAAATCTTTACTATTAGCAGGCACCAATAACAGATTAGGTTTCCTAGCAGTGCTGACATGGGAGTGTATCACATCCTCTTGTGGATGGTGGCTGACATGCAGCCCATTAAAATATGGCCTTCGATACTGTAGTTAGTAATAATTGTGCTCCAGATGCATATTAGCAGATGACCCAACCATGATGGCTGAGTCCTACTTTCTGTCGCTCATTAAAAAGAGACCTCGGTAGACTTAATGGCCTGTAAATTAATTATTATTAATCTGATATATTCAGATATATTATGTGGGCAAGTTATTCTGCATGGCAGGGTCTACTTAGACTTGCATTTTGTGTTCTATGCACAAGGAAGTGTACATTTTTAGAAGCACTGTTCAAATAATGAAGTATATCATGTCATACAACCATTCAAAAATCAGTATGTGATTTCACAGTCATATACTATACATACATATATATCCCAGGGAGCGCACATTAAAAAGTGCAACCATTCTGGCTGCTGTGAGTTGCTTTGTATAGAACCAACAGATAAATGTAAATATAAATATGTACTTTGCTTTTTGATCATCTGTCAGGCTGTTAACCACTCACAGTATTGCTCATTCTGACTCTGGATATGATAATATATTTGCTGGAAATTCAATTATTTGTACATATTTTGTCTCCAACCCCCGTCCACCCCATATTGTGTGTTGTGTTTATATTATATTTTAAGTAAGACTTAAAACACTTAATATACCTTTTCTTATTAGAGTACAGAAATGTTTTCTTTCTGTGAATACCATCGCAATAAATAATCTGCCGATGGCAAATATAGCCTTAAAAATAAAGTGTGAGCTGAGTGTGGTGTTCATATTGATCAATGCCCCATTAAAAATGCCATTATTTCCCTGCATGGCTTAGCTTGGCTGCGATGGCATGCCTTTCCCATTCCCAGTTTTGTTCATGTTTACTCAAAGCGAGGATTTAAATGTCTTGTCTCTAAATTAGCTGGCAGTAGTTGATACCAGTTAACTAAGGAACAACTTGATCATTGGATGAACCGCAACATTTCTGGTTCTAATGTGCTGCTGTAAGGTGTCTTGTAGGATTTGAACCAGTAGCTCTCTGGGTATGAGGCTATTGCTGCGTTCCATTTACCACAGAGGTCAGAATTCGGAACTGGGAATGACGTCACACATGAGTTAACAGTGTTCCAGTACAGAGTCGGAAAGGCATTTAGCGATACCAGGGACACGTTTCAAAAAGCAAGATTTTACCCCAGTTTAAATGGACTTATCTTAGTTCACTTACATTTAGCCCAGACTACTTTAAATGCGACAAGTTGTCTGCTTAAGCAAGAAATCCTGCTTAATGAAACGGGCCCCAGTTCTTGCCTTGTTAATTGTCAGCTATTGTTAGCAACACCAGTGATTAGCAACACATCATGCGGTATTTTGCGTAGCAACACGTCCACAGACAGCGGTTGGACAGTAGCGTGTGTACAACCGATTTAATGAGCCACAAATAAGACATAAATGCTAATAAACAGTATAAAACTACAGCTTTAACCTCTCCTTTATAAAGGGCGCTGCCATCTTGAATTCTGAGCTCGATGCTGTGTCAGTTCCTCAGAGTTCACGAGTCGGAATTCCGATGTGAGGGGGCGTTCCAGTTGAAATTTCCGACTAGGAACTCTGAATATATGACTTACGAGTTCAAATGGAATGCAGCATGTGTCCTCAAACAGCTCTTTTCTCCCAACAGAGAACTTTCCCCTATGTTACTTAATGTAAAACCAGCAAATACATATATAATGTCACAAATACTGTCAGTTTATTAGGATTGGTAATCAGAAAGTGTCAATCATTTGTGCTAGTTATATGGGTCAGGCTTAGTAAAAAATTCACTGGTCAATATTCTGGAGAATGCAAGTCCACACAGAAACACAAATTGTTTATTGTCCAAAGTATTGGTGAATCTGTGCCATTTCCACACATGCCAGCCCCTCGTTATCTTTCCTGTGCCCCCCACCCCCCACAAATGGGCTGCTCTCACACCTGTATTTACACAAGGAGCAGGAATGCAGGCAGCATTTAGGGCTGTGGCCGCGCTTTCATTTACTTTTTGTTATTAATCATTGAATTTTTTTGGACAGCGTGTGCAGTCAGGATAAAGTTTCAAGGACTAAGAAATGTACAAGGAATCAAGTCCTTTAACTGTCACCAGCCTTTAAGAACAGAGCGGATCCCTCTGCATTTCCATCGTGTATTTTAATTCCACCTTGCCCCCACCCACCCAGGAAACGCAAACTAAAGAATAGTTCCACGATACATAGAAGCACTCATGTTTACCTAAAGCCCAGATTTTATAGGCTGCTCCCAGTTGTTTTCACTTTTGATTAGAATATGCTTTTATCCTGGAAGTTAACAGCCCTACGGCTTTCACTTCAGGCATCTATGTATCCATTCACACTCTGCTGTACTCCTGGGACTTAAAGAGGCAACAAGTCCAACACTGGCACTGATGTTTACAACTAAACTAGCAGCCAGTGAGCATGTGCCTTGGTCATTTTATGAGATATAAGGAAAGAAACCATCAGGGACATTAATACTGTGTAGTGCCACCTATTAGACATTGCATACTATTTTTGGTATGTGAATATAAGGCCACTGATTATAATTAATTTAGCACAGTGTTTATAGAATGCATGGGTATCTTCATAGCAAAATTATAATATACCATCCATATATATGTGGGCACAGTGTACAAGCAGTGAGGCCATTAGAGGTTTTGGGCCCCTTGAAATCATATTATACTGGGCCCCCACCCCAATCCAAGGGCCCCTATCACTCAGGGGTACTTCGAATAATCCTTAACCCCCCCCTCCAACCCTTACGGCACAAGGAACAGGGTTGTGGAACTTCAGAGAAAAGGATCGTGATGCTCTGCTCCTGCGAGTTTCTCACCATGTTCCTGAAAACATAATGTCCACATTAAACCTAGGAAAACTGAGTTCCTGGTACTTGCTTTTGTATGGTCTTTGAACCACAATGATGGAAATTAGCTGTTGTGTACAGTGTCACACAGTGGTCATTTTTAGCGAGTTTCAGTAATATTTTCAGCAGTTGTCTTCCAGAGTTTTAGTCATTAAACATCACAACACTGAACCGATCAGATCCCGCTAAGAAGCCAGTTTGATAAAAGGAATTGTAGCAAACTCCAGGCACAGAAATAACAGTGTTTTTGTGTAAACTTCCGCTTCACAGTTCGCAGGTGGTGTCACACTCACAGGTGGTTTTGCAGTGATGCAGTGCCTTCTCAGATTTTGCCCTTTAACTTGCGTAGCATCGGTTGATGAGGACTCAGCGTGGGAGTACAGATCTGGCCCTCTTGGATGTCTACTATGTGCCTCGTAATGTGAGGTGGCGAGCAGTAGGTTTGTGTCATCCTTTGGTTGATGTGGTAGCGCCATGGGGCCCGCACTCCCTGCCCTCTGAGCATGAGCTCTGTCGCTTCTCATTGACATCTGCCACCTCTCCACTATTCTTGGTGTGTTTGTGGTTACTTCTCTTCTGTTGTGTACACAAGCAATGCACAGGCAACTCAACAAGTTTCCTGTCCTAACCACTGGTAATTCTTTGACGTTTTGCACCTGTGAGATGACAGTTTGGGAAGCTGATGGGTCTTCAAGCTTACCTGGGTCCTCAGTGTTCTCATGCATTACGTATGAACTCATAGCTCTTATACATTAAAACCTAGAGTGCAGTTCTTCAGGAACCAATGAGAATCAGCTCAAAAAAGCTGAAGAATAAAATCAGAGTTCCTGTCCAGAATGGTGGTATTATTGATGTCACACTGACCTGGAGAGGAGCAAATTTTCCTTAGTGACTATGATCTTGTTAGAGATCTATGGTGAGGCGTTAATTGTTCCGATGGCACCTTGGTCCCTCAGCTCAACTGTGACAACAACCCGTAGAGACTTTGGGATCTGATGGACTCCTAACAGGCGCTCTGTGCACACCCAGTGAAACCACAATCTGGTCTAATAGCCAGATATATAACATTTTTGGGTACAGCCAATAAGCAGTTTATAAGAGTTTGAAAAAAAGTTCGAACAATTGGAAAACAGATTATAAAATTCAGAAGGCGTCTGATTGATTTGAAATCTCTGTCCACTGTTATTAACGCACTTCATTAACTGCTAACCCATTCAACACATAAACTCTAATGCAGTGGAATGGTGCACCAAGTGAGGAGGCATGAAAAAATTAGCATTGTAGGTGGCTTTGTATAACACCTTTGTCAGTCAAATTAGAAAGTGAAAGATCACATTCTGCAACGGCTGGAGGTGGAACAACCATGTGATTTACGACAGATAAGTTCCCATTGGTGGACGTGCAAAATGGGGTGGAGCAACACCAATGTGGAGAAATCCATTCTACACCTGCAGCTATGTGTATGTGTTTGCTTGTGTTACTTTATAGCAATTCCTGTTATCTAAGTGACCCTTGGATTTATAAAAATGGAATCAGACTCAGTATTTTGGAGAGTGACTGTAAACTAGACCACATCTCCAGAAGTTTGCAAGAAATCTGACATCTAAAACCAGTCTGGGTACCAAAACTTGCAGGGCTCTGTGCTTCTCAGCTCACGTTGACACTTGTGCTCTTGTGACGAGGTTTAATATATTACTCGTGTCAAGGGAATCTCACGGTGATGTGTGTCATCGCCATAGAAACCTCCTCCAGTGTGAGAGGTCTCACGCCAGAGGGATTCTGGCTCATATGTTCCCTGCTGTGTAGCTGAAGGAGGTCTAATCTTAACACATCTCCCGTGTCCGTCAACCTGGTCTATAACTTCAGCTGATCCCCAAAACAACCCATTTATACCAGACAGAGCCCCTTTTGTGCATATTACTCTTCGGTTTTCATTTATCCCAGGCTGTTCCGGAAGGTATCCCCTGCAAATGGGAATGGCCAAGGGGAATGCGTCTAGTGTCTGAAATGAAGCAATCCAGTGGTACACAGCTCACACACGTTATTAGTGAGTAATGAGAGTACATTGCCCCTAAGTACATCTTAATGACAGTCATTTCAGCTATCTGGCTATTGCTCTTTTTTATTTGCTTCATGTGTTAACTAATCTCTTGTCTTTTTTGCATCTTACAAGGACCAACGAAAAAGATATGAAATGTCCCCGATACAGCCGTCTCTGCTAAGTGTCTAGACTTCTGGTTGACTGACAGTGCAGTACATGAGTCACAGCAATGTGTCATGTCCAGCTGCCTTTGTGCTGAACATTCCAGGGTCATTACTGATCTTTGTACCGATCACCCTCCTAACTTATGGCTAGAGCATACAGAATAGCTTGTTGAGACCTGGATTTATAGCATACGGATGTATGAGATCAGTGTCTTGAGTCATACATCCAGTCCATTCAAAACCTAAACTATGTAGTCTTGGGGCTCCATGCCAGAAACCTGACTTATGCAGCCTGTTTCTTTAGCAGGTTTTTTTGCGTAACAGTCTCAAAATTAAGGGCTACTTTTCATAATTTAATGTTGGGACTTAAGTAGTTATTTGTAGTGATGGGTCAGCATTGTCAAATACTCAAATATCTGAGAATGTGTATAAAATTGAAAACAAAGGGTGTCTCCGAAATTGCTTAATTACACACCAGGTACTGAATTTCTTCAGAAGCCTATACTGTACCTCGACCGTTAATGCAGTATGTACTCTATGTATGCATGAGAAAAGTATGTATGCATCTTGCATATTACCTGACCTGGATGTACAACCTGTACAACTGGGTATTGTTTTCTACTTAAATTTGTACAGAGACAGCACTTCCTCCGTCATCTTGACAAAAAAATGATGTCAAAAAAAAGATGTCAATGAGTAAGTGACATTCCTCATCTCAGGTTGCCGCTCCAATGGCCTTGTGGGATAGCATAGTGTCCATCGGGTGCGCACTTAGGAATTTCACAGAACTGTTCTCATCCATACCGAGGATTTGGACATTACGCTTACTACATAGCAAACAAGTATGCAATTTCGGACGTACCCATAACTTTAAAAAACGAATAATAAATAAGCTGTTTTAAATATTCTTTATCAGCAATGTAATTAGTTATCATTTATCCAGTCACTAATAAGTTTGCAGTTTAATTATTTTGCAGTTAACTCTGCTGTTTTTGTGTGAACTCTACGGGCACTTGCCTAGCCAATCATAATCATTTACGTCATAATCATTTAAGTGATTTGTCTGCAATGCTTTGTGTCTGTTGGCACAATTGACCACAACAAGTATAAGATAATTTGATTATACTGCTGCTATTAATTTTATATATACATTTAGATTGTCATGAATGTCATTAAAAATGTTCGTACAATTCATGTTCTGTGAATTCATTCTTAATATAATTTTAAATGAGAGGTCTAGGTGCGCCCATTGTTGCCGGGATAGGCTCCGGTTCCCCCCGCGACCCCAGATGGGATTAAGCGGTTTTGGAAAACGGATGGATGGATGGATGAGAGGTGTAGGTCAGTTACCAGTACAGGTATTGACTTTTATCCCAGTAAAGACACTCTATTAGTAGATAATAACACGTTCTATTTGGCTATAGCTTATTTAGATAAATTTCAACTTTTTTTTTTGTTTAACTTAAGAAATATCGTAATATTTACAGTATCTTTAAGAATTCATATACTGCACCAGTCCTGGTTTGAAGGCTCATTTAATGCTGTAAGTTATTCTTTTGCAACAACAACTGATGTATAATTTTCCATGGAAGTAAATTAATGGAGGAGCCTGTAAGCCAGAGATATATTGTTAGGGTTGCATTTTTAAAAATAAAGAAATTGTCATTCACCATACCTGCCTAAGTAACAGACTATTAAACATTATTGTATGCTACTGTACTTCAGCTATCTCTTCAATTTAGTTTAATTTCAGTTTATTTTCAGTAATTTCATTTATTCAAGTTACTTTTAATGTTTTACATTGTCCTTTTGCAGCAATGGTAATTTTGTAGGGAAAGAAATAAATATTTTGATACAGGCTTCTCGGAGTGTGTGGGGGTGAGGTGGGGAAGTGGTTATTCGAATATTATTGTAATAGTGACTGGCAAAATTCAATTAGTAATTCTGCTTGAAATGCTGTTTCCTAGTTAATAGCTAGTAGTATAAATAGGAGAAATTAAGCTTTGAAACTTACAGTGGTCAGGAATATTTTGCAGTTTCAGTAATGGACTGGTTTAATTCTCATTGGATACTTTATTCATTTTAAACTCCATCACAATAAACTACACCATGATCCCATCTATTAAATTTTGAAGCATATTTCTCCTGGCTAAAGGTGAAATGGTTTAGGAATTTACAGTTATTGGCTTAGGAGTGCAGCCTTTAAATATTGGGAGAATATTCAGTTGGATGGAAAGGTGATGAATGAATAATTTATAATCATTTTCATAATTCATTAACTTGAGGGTGTTATCTCTCTGTGCCCTGGGCATGGGAAAGATATGTGGTCTACCTTTAATAATGAAGTTGTAATGAAACAATATGTAAAGTGACAGTCTGTTTTTGGGGAGGCTCCACTTGGTGACCCCCACTCAGCCCCCCTTCAATCTCCAATAGAGCGCACCCTCTTCAGTGGGAGCAAGGACTCCAGTCTTAAATTTATAACCCATCTGAGACATCTGAGATGGCATTTCGTTGGACCTCTCTACCGGCCATGCACAACTCAGCTTTGTAGTAATAAAAGGTAGTTTCACAGTGTTGGAAAAAGCCTGGCCTGCATTTGAGAAAGGTCATCACGTCTGCTAAGAGGAACTGGGCAGCTTTAGGTAGCCCTTTAGCTAGCTCTCCTCATGGGTTAAAAATAACAGGAACATTCAGAGGTGGTGCATATATTATTTGAGCCAACAAAGGTCGTATTCTAAGATATGTATCCATCTTTTGGTGACCGTGGAGCCTATACCCAGAAAGATAGGGGGCACCCTAGACAGGATATTAATCCATCACATTGTAGATGCAAAATACACCTAAATCTAAATGTTTTTGGATTAGGGGAGGGAACAAAATAAACTCTACATATACACAGGGACAAGAATAGGACTCAACTCTACAATTCTAGGTGAGTGAGGGTATGATGCTATCCACTGAGCCGCTTGTTTCCATATGTAATCATATCATTGATACTGAAAGTAAACCATTACCTATTGAAGCAGTGAAAGAATCCAGCAAATGAAAAAAAGAACATTCCTGTTTCTGAGGTCTAGAGGATTAGAGCCATTTTAGTCAAACACTCTGGGTCTCTCTGGAATCAGATATGCCCAACAGTGAGTCAGAGAAGTGACGAAAACACAGCTTTAACTCAACGTTGCCATGTGGGAGTGAATGAGGTGTTTAATTTAGTACAGTGGGGGCTCACTGTACCTCACAATACCATAGATTAGTGAGCTAGTGAGTCACAAACAAACATAAATTCCAACAGCCGCAGTATAAGCCTCAAAATGGATCTGTCTATTTGTATAACATGTTACTGCATTGGGAAGAATGACTTGTAACGTGGGCGGGATGAGAGACGACGGATATGTAAATCATTGGTCAAGCTAAGTGTCATTGTAAAAGTACAAGTTTACAGGCTGATAAAACTTTGTGACACAATGCAGAGATCCTTTTAGGTTTAGGTGAATTTTGTGTCTACCTTGTGATGGACTGGCATCCTATCCAGGGTGTCGCCTGCTCATTCCCTATGTTTTCTGGGATAGGCTCGAGGGTCACTGGAACAAGGATGGATACATTTACCATAATATGACCTGTTTTGATTCAGATAAGATGGATGGATGAATGGATATTGAAAGCACCATACAATCCACCTGTATCTGGAGCAACAGCTGGCTTTAAGCAGTCAACCACCGTTGAAGCCAGTGAGCTCCTTTGCCCTGGCTGTCAGTTGTATCCATAGCTATCCTTGCTGTTGGTGTGAGCTGAGGTGTAGTGATGTCACTGAGCTTATATAGGTAGTAGTGATATCACTCCCTACAGTGACATCACTGGTGAGGCAAGAGGTTAATTGGAATCCTGGGCTACTTTAAATTATTATCAACAATAACAGCTCTAATAATAATGCTCTTATTACTATTTGTTTTGTCACTTTTCAATGTGGCTTTAAAGAATATGAAAATGGGGAACATTTTACATTTTAGATTAGCAACATTTTATGATGTCCGTGCTGGGTTAATTTTCAAATTATCCCAGCCACAGAATGTTGACCCTATAACCTTGAACAACATTAGTGGTTGAAAGATGAATGGATATAAGGTGTTTTTAATTCATTAGCTACTTGCTAAAGACCCCAGATGTTGTTGGTATAAAAATATATTCCATTTGATAAATGAAAAGTCCATGGCTCGGATACTTTAAAGGCTACATTCATGCTAATGTGCTGTTTTCATGCTGACTCATTTTGGGGGGAGTGACTGCTTGCTCATAAGTGATATAAAAATTTTTGAACTGGCGTTATTGCTCAAAGATGGCAACAGTGATATCAGTGGTTGAGTCTGGGTTATGGCTCTTTAACAGCTGGTCTAACACAAACCAGATTACTAAACAGCAGAAATCACAACTATGTTGGTTGCTCTGTAATGTGTCTCTTAGTGGAATGCTTTTCTGTCTTATATACTTACGAGGGCAGGGCAAAGGCACTAGACAACGGAGTTTACCCCAGATTAAAGGTATTCATTAACATATAATAATAATGCCATTAAGTTGAGTATAAAATGGGTTGAACAGTACAAAGATATTTAGTAAAGCCCACAGTCTGATCCCTGAACATGATCGCCCAACCCTCTCCCATGCGGCTACACTGCAAAATTGCTTAAGTTGGCCCTAGATCCACCTGTTAAACCCCAAGGTGGTGCTCAGTAGCTGATGAACATTTGTCAGTATGATCAACTCATCGGTTTAACCCTGCACTCACCATTTTGCATGATTTATATGACTATCATCCATCCATCCATCCATCCATCCATCCATCATCTTCCAACCGCCTGTCCTAGTCAGGCTCTTGGGGCTGTTCTGCATGTCTTTCACAAGTATTACTTATCTGGTATCCTTAAGCCTGGACTTGTATCATCATATGTTTTCATAATATACCTTTAAAGAATATACTCATATATTTCCTGAGATGCATTCAATCTACGTTTCTCAACCCAATCCTCTGGGACCCTGAGACAGTCCACATTTTTGCTTTCTCCCTGCTCCTATCCAATGAAAAACACAGAACACCTGATTCAGAGAGCAAAAATATGCACTGGGAGCTAAGAGGGTGCAAAAATATGGACTGTCTGGGGGTCCTCGAGGACGGGGATGAGAAACATTGCATTAAATGATAAATCTCAGTAAAGCTTCCCACTAGAAAATGAAAATGTGATACTCATTATGTGGTATTGAGACGCTTCCAGTAATGGATCAGACAAAGATCCACATTCATAACAAAAAACAGTAGATAAGTGATGGAAGCAAAATTGCAAATGAGAATTAATCAGGCTTTGTTTGGTGAAAAATGTGCTGCATCTGAGTCTGTGCCGTCTTACTTTCCATCTGCCATTTCCGAGTCCTTTGGAGTCTTCATATATCAGGCTGACTCCTCGCTCTGTCGCTGGCTGTAATCTTTTCGTTGAGGCAAGGCAGACAACAACAGGAAATTACTGATTGACCGCCTGCCTATTCTGAGTCTTAATTGTTCCAGATGCTGGTGACCAGCTGAATTATAGGGACCTTGCTTACAGGGGCTGGTTAATCATGATATCTAGGGATAAACAGACATTTCACATGGGCTCACATCTTCCACCTCCCTGCCACATTTCTGGTAATTGTGTCATTGTTTTTGCGAACACTCCCCTTGTGCTGGCTTGACAGGAGACTGGGCTTGTGATTATCCACACTTATCTCCTGACAAAAAAAGATGATTTTTAGGCCCTTGTCAGTTTGGAGCTTCCGGGGGGGGGGGGGGGGGGGGTTTGGGGGGGCCGGGGGCGGGGGGGTGGGGGGGGGGGGGGGGGGGGAGGGGAAGGGGGGGGTGGTAGAAAAAAAAAAAAAAAAAAAAAAAAAAAATAAAGAATAATTATTTGTTTTTTTTTTTGT
>JAODLD010000046.1:31370485-31422395 GCA_026781065.1 Mormyrops boulengeri | reverse complement strand
CCCCCACCTTCCCAAGCTGTGCCCAACAGGCCTCCGGATCCCTTGTATCCAAGGGCAACCCCGAATGTTGTCAGGTCTTTCTATCGAAGGCCGTGTCCACATCTGGGAGGCGGCAACGCTGTCTGTCAGCTGTGCCTGACCAAACAAGCTTTGCAAGTAAACTGAATTAAACAGTCAAATCAGATTTTAATCACAGGAAGGAGAACAAGTTTGGGGTCATTTTTGTTCGCATCCGATTCCTGTTTTCCTCCCATATTCATATCTGGTTGGCCACACAATGTTAGCAGTTAAGCAGTGTTTAATTTTTACACTCTGTTCTCATCGCCACATACAGCAGATAAGTGACTGCCCTAACTTTAAATAAGAAACTCTGCAGTACTGAGTATTTTAAGTATTTATAAGTATTTCTCATTTCCACACATTTTACTCCCACTATGGTTATTCTAATTCTTCAACTTTTACTTAGAAAAACAGCTTTATACAATTAGACCTTTGGTTAACAATCAGGGGCACCTGTCGACAGAAGAGTGTTTTTATTCTGCATAAAGACAAATAAATTATACCCCTATGATAAATAAATTCGTTAGGGAATATTCTGTTTTTGAACTGAGAAGGTGTTTTGTGCTGGAAAAAGGGAAATTCAGGCCTACTCTCACTTCAAACAGCTGAAAACAGGCTTTGATCTTTTTATAGTAAATTTATTGTCTTAATAAGAGGCTTTTTTTTTTTTGCATAGAGACAGGCCACATGTCACTATGGCTTGCGGAGCAGTGAGTTTTAAGTGTATGGAGCGGCAAGTTTGCGTTAAGTGATGTGAACATTCAGACAAGATGAAGAAGTGCATGTTTCACCTGTCGTTCTTCCTAGCACACTGTTTTACACTTTTCACTTCGTTTTTTTTAATGTACTTTTTTATGTAATGACATGTTCCCCCTGTGAGATAAGGAGATAGAATATTGCACTGTTATGTGCTGACTTTCACTTACTCCATTACATGTTTAACGATGCATTTTTATTGGATGTGATGCTATGATAACCATAGCAGCCAATAGCCAAGTAGCATTTGCGTTTTGTGGTGAATGACAGCATAGCAAAGGCCTTCAGGTACAAATCACAGCTGATGTTACAGAGTCTTGCTGTAGGGCAGCCCAGAGCCCTGCCGCCCCCACCCCCCCATGCATGCTCTGTGTCTCGCCACTGTTTTTGCCTTAAGCATGAAATGTAAAAAAAAATGTCTTCGGTAGATTACTACTCATTGCCTTTGTGCATTCAGGCAAAACGTAATGTAGTCCTGTGCTTCTTTCGGTCTGTCCAGCAATTAATATTTAAGTGACTATTCTGTCATAGCTTTTTGATAATGTAAACCCATTATGTAAACGTATAGTTTAGACCAGATACATGAAACCATTTTTATTTTGAGCAAAACATTATTTTATTAGCTATGTATAGAAGGAAGAAGCAACGTCAACACAACTTTCTGAACTGAAGTGTGTCAGATTGGTCACTGCTCTCCGCTTAATGTGAATGCCTGTCCCTTCTGTTCGTACCGCTGCCATGCAGGTGAAGCAGATCATGGAGGAGGCGGTGACCAGAAAGTTTGTGCATGAAGACAGCAGCCATATCGTATCTTTCTGCGGTAAGTGTGACACGTGGGCATGTATTGATGAGTAATCAACCTTCTGCCATAGAGTGTCTTTAATTGGGTGTGAAAGGGACTCTACAGAGATTCCGGATCTGCTACACAGTGGTGTCATGCTCCCTGCCGTTCATTCAAGCATCCCCATAACCAGCTGGGTCCAAAAAACCCAAGCTGGCATCTCCATCCTGGTAGCACAATGAACGGTCAGCACAATTTCAAGGGAGCACATGATTATTAATTGGCTATTGACTGCTGTACAAGATTTCACAAGACAATTAAAGCTGCAAGCGATCTATAGAACACTGAATGCCACACTACGGGAACCTACTGATATATGTCAGTAGATGTGAACAGATGGGTAAGGTAAAGCTGGCTCCGCGTTTCCCCACAGCTAGTTTGAAAGAAATCCATTGCACCTTGGTTAATAGAATGATTCAGCCATAAAAGGTCATTTAGGATAAATCCTCAAAATGCTTAATCTCCACAGTACATGCAGCTCTCGGCTATATTAAAGCATCGCACGGCACTGAATTATGGTCCTCTGCTGCTCATTTTTTGTTCGGCAAGCAATACAGAAAACCAGCAGTTTGCCTGGAAGAATCATTTGTAAAATATTGTACTTAATGGTCCATATGTCTTACCTTGGTTTTACCTCTTGTTTTTAATTAGTCATTTTATGGAGAAGCAGAGCTATCTGTTGCTCAGGTAGCTGTGTTATCAGGGAGCAGTCTGTGTAATTAAAGGCTGCTCACCTTGGTCCTGGCTTACCCCACAGATTGCCCTAAACTTACATGTCATTGAGCAAACAAATGAGTCAGGTGTTCAGTTTGTCGGCCGTTCCTGGGACAAAGTTTGTGTTAAGCCCCCTGAGAATTCAGACAGCCGTACTAGGGAGGCCTTTCTTCAATAGCACATTAGCTCTGGTTGCTCTGGTAATCTTGCACATATCACTTGTCATCTTGGTGATGTTTACCAGCAAAAGGCCTTTGTTTTCCCCTGTGGCCTCTTGCTGTGCTTTGTTTGACGGATGTGTTGACTCAGTGCTATATTTTCCTTCTGCTCTCTGCTCCTCCCGATGTATGTAAAGGTGGATCCCATTCCACTGTGGCTATGTTCCCAAGCATGGCGATTGTTTGGTTTGAGTAATGCGCGAGACGCCATCTAATTGGGCACGTGGCGCCAATTCGAAATATTTCAAATGCATTACTGCTGGAGATGTTTTGATTGACGAACAGGGGCGTCTACATCAGGAGCCAGTGGGGCCTATAGCCCCAGCAGATGTCGCATGGAGCAGTGTGCGACATGAACAATTATTTAGTATAACAAATAATGTGCATGTATTTTTTTCTTTGTAAGTAATATTGTTGCGTGTTTATTACATAAGATAACAGTAGTGTCGTCCAATACATTCCAAATGTAAATGACATTTACAGTATCAGTGTTGCCAATTGTTAGTCATCACAGTTATGTTAGCCACTAGCCACAAGGCAATAATGAATCAAGGCAACAATTTAATGGAAATCAAATGTAGTTTAAGGTCTGCGTGTAGGTATATTGACAAGTCTGATGCTGCCCATATAGAGTTAATTGTGGCCCACCAGGCTTTCCATGCAAGAGACGCCACTGTTGATGAGCGTAATATTCTTTAAGCAAACAAGACAGTGTGTACATTCAGATTTCTGCTTTAAATTTCCAAATAGATTACTGATGACCTTTTGTGCGCGGTGGCAGGTTTACATTTGTTTAAATCTTGCAGTAACCATCTCACACATTTTTCACACCATAGACGTTAGCTCAGATCAACCCTTAATATCCATGTTTTTCAGGTTCTTTTTGGATTTTAGCCAAAGAAACAACTTTCTGGCCCACATTCTAAGCTCTAATTGGTCCTCTTGACTGTTGACAACATTATTTCAATATTTTTTCACTTTATGTAAGAATATTACATGGAAGATTCCAGGGTATTATTTGTGTACTAGATAATGACTAGGCTGTTAAATATGTAAACCAGACCTTTACTTATATGTAGCTGTAGATAAATAACAGGGTCATCGTGACATTTTACACTGTAATAATGTGTAACACGAGAGCCTTGGCGGGTGCATGTTTCTGTTGTTGAACAGAGCTATGCAGCAGTCTAGTGGCCTACTGCTTATCCAGGCCAGGCAGGCTGGGGCACCCTGAGTGTCCCTGATGTGCTCATGTCAGTCACAGGGGCTGACTAGCTGGCTACACCTGCCCAGTGTTGAAACGGCAATAATAATAATAATAATAATAATAATAATAATAATAATAGGGCCATCGTGTGGCTCAGTGGGGTAAGCCTGTATGCCTATAAGCAGAAAGTCACCAGCTTCAGTATGTCTGCAGGTCCTTCAGAAAGGCCCTTTACCCCCAGCCCCTTCTGTGCCCCAACAGGTGGCTGCCCTTCATGGACAACTTACTCTACAAAGAGCAACTTGAGGGAGGCATACAGACAATTTCCCCACAGGGATCAATTTATTATTATTATTATTATTATTGTTGTTTATTCTCTAGGCCCCTAAGCATTGCTGACTGGCGAGGTATGTGACAGCTGAAGCTGCTGTTCTTTAAGTTCTTGCTTTGGAAAATAATCATTTTGTTCCGTACTGAAACAGGAAGTGCATCACACATCACACCTACCTCTCTTCTTCAATGTAAGCTTTTATTCTGGTATGAAACTGAATTCAGAGCAGCAGACAGAAGAGAATTCTCAAAATATCCCTGTGACTTTGTCCGAGGCAAACTGGATTTGTCTGGATTCCTGGATAGGCCAAAAAGATTTATCATTCCCAATGACCATCGAGGTCATAGAAAAATGTATGTCTCCCAACTTCTTGTGCAAATCCGGCTCTTGCAGGTATATATTAAAGCTGATTTTAAATAAAATGTGCCACAGATGTCAAAGCCAATGGTGGAAGAGTGAGTTGTTTTTGTGTTACTGTGTGTTTATGATGGTAGTCCAGTGTCTGTGAATGTTTTTGCATGAGTGTGTTTGTCTTCCCCCTTAATTGCCATATTTGGAATCTGCTGCTGAAAAAAAACTCTTTCAGTATAATTCCAATTTAATTTACACATAGCTAATACTGTACCTATAGAGACTGCCATTGCTGGGGTGTGGGCCAGGTTGTAAGCTTAACACTGCATTTACATTTCTGTTGTTGTGTTCCATTTGCTTTGCGCTCAGTGTTGCAATGGCCCGAGGCAAAGTAATGCATGGAGGAGGGTAATGTGAGCACAGGGCCCAGGAGGGCAGCATTTTATCCTAGTCATTGATGCACTGGTGCTTACCAAGCGCTAGGGTGGGGCTTGTTTCTACCACTCAGCTGTGATTGGCTAATCAGCCTCGTCACCGCCTCCCTCTTCGGACTGATCTTCTTGTGCAACGTCATATTCACACTAGGAGGACGCGCACTGGGAAGACCCTGTGGGTGCTTTTTAATAGCCGCGTGGACCTAATGCTAACAGTTAAGCCGCTGAGAGCAAAAGGCTTCTGTCTCTCCAGGGTGACGCAGGCTTATCGCTGACTCTCCTGGCAACAGGTGGAGACAAGATGCTATTTTTAGTATTTATGTTGGGGATCCTGCTTAGAAGACCAAGACTAAGCAGGCCCTGCTCCAGATGTGGGTCGTTACAGTTTCACATTGTGTACGGCTATCCATTAAGGGGCTGAACTGTTATCGATATTTACATCTGTACCATTAACTTCTTTTAAGGGAAAACCAGCACAGGGGAACGTCTCACAGGTACTCCCAATAAGTTCTAACATGTTTAATTCTGGGTCTTATTTGTTGCCATGGAAATAATTCTAGCAAAGCTGCCATAGACACAGTTTGGTCAATAGTGCTCCTCCATCATCTGCAGTTGAGAACAGTGTTTATTTTCTAGGTCAGCTGCTTGAGTTCTTTAGCGATAATATTTTTTGCTAGTTTTTTTAATCAGCCATTTCTCAGATGGAAATGTTCATGTCTTTTCATCTTGTTTTAACTTTACATTTGCTATTTCACAAACTAGTGATAATTTTTAATTAAAACTGGATTAGTAAAATTTTTATGTTAATAAAATTTAAAAATGAAAAAAAAAACATTTTGCCTTGTCCTCTAGCCTGATCAGATTGCGTTAAAATGGAAATAATTCCAAAAATTGTAGTCATGGTGACGTTTTTTCAGTTATATCTATTAGCAAACATTCATACTTATTGTCCATCTATTTTTAACATTAATCCTCTGAAGAGTCTTATGTTGTCCTGATGTAATCAGCTTTTTAAAGCATCATGACATGGATTTAGAGTAATCCTGGTGTTTGAGCATAAATTGCAGAGGTGGTAAAATATTCAGTGGGACTTAAAAATGACTATGTACTGTAAAAAGCCCAAAACGGTGAACCACTGGCAAGAACCCATCAATCAGGAATTAAAAAATAAAATGGTAATTTTAAGATGCGCAAAATCATTATGTGATTTTGAAAAAGTTAAGTGATGTGCATTCACAGTACAGTTAGTTTGTGGGACATGTGAAATGATTGGACTCCACCAGGTTCCCTGATCTATGATCTTAATTTATTAAGTCAGATTCAGGAATGGGGTATATTCCCGTACATGAAATGGAAAGACTGTGAGGAAATGGCAGCCATTGTGAGGATGACAGTGAGGCCTGGTGTGACACAGAGGGGCTTGGAGAGGAAGAGCTGATAAGCAGCATGTCCACCACTCTCCCCCTGGATCCTCACTGGGGGCGTGCTCACTCTGTGGTGGTCTCCATGGCAACCACAGCCATCCCCGGCAACCCTGTCTGAGCAGGATTAATCCTGAGGGAGGTCTCGAGTGTCTGTGTGGTTCAGGCGCTGCCACGTAAGGCTTAGGAGAAGCGTGTTTGTGTGCACGTGTGTCCCCATTTGTGTATCTCTGCTTGTCTGTACTGTGTATCTATTAGCATATTTGATGGGAGGTTCCGTGCCTGAATTACATAAAAACAGAAGGGATTCTGGGCCAGCTCTCCTCCCACTAACATACTGTGTGTGTGAAAACATGACAGCAGTTGAGTGAACACTGCAGTGCAGTTTCTCCACCAGAGTAAGTGACACATTAATAACAATAATCGGTCTCAGCAAATTACAGAATCCGGCCATATTTGCAGTCTAGATTTTCAATAGTACAGGGAACAAGCAATACAGTATGGGGTCATTTGGAGATTAAGCGCATGAGGTTTTATTCTACATCTTTCAATGTTGAATACTGGGATGTTTTTGTTGCCCTTTATTTGGGTAGCATTGATCCGTCTGCTTATACAGCTTCTGCTGGAACATTTGCCTGCTTTAGCAGTACTGAAGGCAGGATTTGGTCTGTGGTCCTCATGCCGCTTTTATCGGCCACACAGCCGCAGTAGAGGCATGCGTACTGCACGGGCTGAAGCGGCGAGCAGCGGGATTCCTGCGCAGCAACAAGATCGCGGCGCTCTTCATGAAAGTGGGCAAGAGCTTCGCACCGGCTGAGGAGCTGTGCAGAAAAGCCCAGGAACTGGAGCAGATCATAGAGAGCAAGTATGTGACTCAGAAGCCCTACTCAGCCCTGAGAACAACATTCAGAGCCACCACTAATCACAAAGCAGCTCATTAGCCTACTCACTCCATCCTGCCAATCACAACACACCATACATAGTATATATACTGTACCTGCCAAAGGTTTGGACACACCTACCCATAGAAAGGTTTATTTGTACTATGGTCTACATTTTAGAATAATTATAAAGACATCAAAACTATAAAATAACATATATGGAATTATGTACTGACCAAAGAAGTATTAAAGTTGGGGAGGGGGCAGCTCTGTGGGTTGGGACTCAGAAGGATGTCGGTTCAAATCACTGGGCCGGCAGAGTGATCCAACCATTGGGCTCTTTAGCAAGGCCCTTAACCTCTATTCCTCCATGGACTGGCTACCTTCTCTTCTATGCCAGTTTCATAAGGTGGCCTCCTGGGATGCTTTTCCAGCTGTCCTGAAGGAGGTCCCACATATATACTGAGCACTCATTGGCTGATTTTCTTTTACTCTCTGGTCAGACTCCTCAAAAACCATCTCTACTGTGTTTATGTCAAGTGGCCAGGTCATGTGATGCAACAGTATCACTCTCCTTTGGGGTGGCTTGGTGTGTCCAAACTTTTTACTGTCTCTTGTTCTTCATATCACGTCTTGTTTTGATGCCAACAGATAAACAGTCTACTTTTCAGTAAACTGGAATATAGACAGACATGGTTGTTATCGGTGCTGGTTAATTTTGGGTATCATTAAACAGAAAGTTGATGCTTACCACTGGATGTTTAAGTAAGCCAGTAAGGAATCTCTTAATCAATAGTGAGGCCATTCTCATAAAGCTTGTGGTAGGTTTTTAAAGTACTGGGTTATCCGTTTTTCCCAAATTGTGCTGCTGCAGGCGTAACCAGGTACCCCTGAACCACGAGAGCTCCAGGAAGTTGCCCAAGATGCCAAACATCTCCCCTCAAGCCGTCAGACACCTGTGGATTCGCACTGCCCTCATAGAGAAGGTTTTGGACAAAATTGTGCTTTACCTGGTGGAGAACAGCAGGTGAGGGTAAAGAGGGGTATCTGTGTTGTCTTGTGCTTTTGTAGATGGACCAAACTTCCTGTGATCAGGCCTCCAGTACAATGTTCTCTTTCCTTTACAGCAAATTCTATGAGAAGGAGGCAGTTCTGATGGACCCTGTTGATGGACCCATCCTGGCGTCTTTGTTAGGTACTGCTGGACACCCCTCCCTGATTTCTGGGAAAGCATGTGATATTACATGATTAGCACACGATGTTGAATGATTAGGAAGAGGGTTGACTGCTACTCCTACAGTTTTATTTCTTAGTTCATTTTCTGGAAAGAACTTTGAATGACCTTTGTGTATGATGATGTGCTATACAAATAAACTCAACGTGACTTCCATCAAACAAGGACTCTGTAATACAGAGCAGAAAGTCTGTGGTCTATGGTTATTGCAGAAGCATTCAGAGGGTTAAATAAGGGCAAAGTGAGCATTAGCAAACTGAGCCTCTTATGCGTTTATTGAAATCATAGCAGACATTAATCATTAGCCACCGAGAGTGATGCTTATTAAAGTTATGTTCTTACTTACAAAACAGACTGTATTAGAAGGGGAAATTGATTATTGTGCCCTTTCCCTTCAGTATTAATGCAGATGTCTTAACTAATTGTTCCAAAGAGATTCACCACTCTACAGGACCATGATAGCATGCTAGGATTTAGATAACCTGCAGCTTAAGAATAAGCTTGGTTGGCTGACAGAGATTACCTAAAACCTTCTCAGATGAGCCTAGAACCTTTGGTACCAGTGGCAGCCTTGCCTTTGTGGGTAGTCCTGATCCTGCCTAATTGCAGTGGGACCCTGTGCTTTGGAGTACACCAAGATGAAGACAGCTGACCACTTCTGGACAGACCCCTCGGCTGACGAGCTGGTCCAGCGGCACCGCATTCACAGCGGCCACTGTCGACAGGACTCCCCCACCAAGCGGCCGGCCTTGTGTGTGAGTGGGCCCATGTGACCTTTGTCGTGGGTGCCATGTTTCTCTGTTTGTAACCATCATTTATGCCTGGGTTGGGCTGCCTAAGATTCACAGCCAGTGTATTTCTGCTGGGCGGGTAAGAATAAGTTGATATTGTACAGTCCTAAAAGCAATCGTTTTCCCTGTATCCAGTTCATCAACACATTAGAACCATGTCTGAACATGTTCCTCAGTGCTTGCTGTGATTTGAATTGGTTTTCTGGTCATGAATCCCATTTCCTTCCAGATCGTTGAGCGTTTCCTCTTTCTTGGCAGCAGAGTAGTTTCTGCTGACAAATTGCCACCCGTCTGAGCCAGTGTAGGTGGCTGCATCAGGGACATTCTTCAGGCATGGTGGCACTGAGCGCAAGTGGGGAAGCTTCGTAGATGTGTGTCTCTACCCACCATAATATCCACCAGAAGCACCTGGGTCATTTGTGTTGTTTAAAGCATGACTTCTTGGTAAGGGTGCAAAGATGAGATCAGTGCATGGTGATGCATCGATTGTGAGGTTGGCAATTCAATTACACTGATCTGTAGTGTAAGAATCGGTTTTACTTGATTTTTAGGGGCAGAATCATCATTAAAGATACTCCTACATCCGGATTGCACATTCTCGTGCTCGCCTACTGCAGGTAGACCTGTAAAGTAGCAACTCTGGCACGTAAAGTGCTATTTCAAGATTACTTGGCAATCTTTGCGCTACTTGATGATTTTTGCACTACAACACTCTTGGGAATTTCACCCCTATTTTGTAGTGCAGCACGCTCTTTCTAGTGGTTAAGATAATCTTTTTAGTAAGATGCCTTTGCGAAGCATCCTTCTTTTGAAGCACAAACAAAAATTCTTCTTTTTCTTAGCTATGGTCAAGACTCTGAAGTAGCTAGATAAGTAAAAAGTAATGTTAGTCTTAAAGATGCATAACATATTGCTTAAAATATTGGTATCAGTCAATATTCATTAAAAAATTGGCATCGATCCAATGTGTCAATCTCGGTTGACATTGCTGGCCAAATTAGCAATATTCAAAGTTGGCAGCACCAGAACACCAAGATGGTTGCATTGGATGATCAACAAAATTCTGTAGTGGAGGATGACAGATTTCGGTAGCTCATCTACACTTATAAGGGGTACCTTCCACAACATGTTTGTTCATTATTAAATCTGGCTTTCATTTTGGCTCAGAGGTTAACTAGTTATCAGTATTGGTGATATTGGACAAAAGTATATCTGTTATCGGTATCGGTCAAAATTTCCACACTGGTGCATTAGTAGTTAGCCAAGGTGAAAGCGGTCAGTCAAGTAGCTCTTTCTGCATGTGTTTATTTGTAGTTGGCCTTTTCGTCAGTTTTACGCTGGCTTGTCGTACCTGTTTAATAATATCAAATAAAATTAATGTTCTGAGATTCTGCTTTCATTGTATTCAGTGAACAGTGTGTAATTAAGGGAGCTTTTCCACCACATCAGGTACCGTATTTTAGTACTTCAAACAAGTGCCAAAAGTACGGTACTTCTTGTGTTTTTCACTGACATGAAAACAGATACTGGAGCAGAATTACATTATTACAACGGTGTTGGAGTGTTTTGTACTCAAAATCAAAAATGGCTTTTTTTAAGGTATTATAGGGCTGGGCACATGCAATTCTCAGCGCTGCATGCTCTCTGTGAGTCAATCACTCATCATTTTCATCCTTGTTGTTTAAATCATTCCTAGATGGCTTTGTGAGAAATGTATCTTTTCTGAGCTCCTCTTTGGCTTTATAAATATCCCAGTATTTATTGCAGTATGTATCACATAGCCATCCATCCATCCATGTCTTGTTGAATCTGTATTCCAACCAAATCTCTTGATTTGTCCACACATCCATTATTATTAATTATTTTGTTTTACTTTATTTATTGTTCTTTTCTGAGTTTGTAACTATGCTTTTGCAGGAATTCAGATGTGTTTTGTTTGTGAGGCAGGATATTTGCATAACCAGTCAAGAATAAACATGTTTGCAACAAAGTACCAAAAAAGTACTCCAGCTGGTTTGGTACTTTTGGTACTGGTACTTGACTGGAAGTCAATGGAAAGTACAGAATTTTTAGTACCAAAAGTACAGTACCTGACACAGAGGAAAAGTTCCTGAGGTTCCCATTGTCATATTTGTGAAATGTTTTCAATGTAGTTGAAAAAGGTTTGAATATAGGTTTAAAAATAATTGAGTAATCGATTCATCAAATTTTGGTAAAAATTAATGACTTATGATGCATCATGTTGTTCCCTGAATAGTCATAATCAAATTGAATCGCCTTGGAGCCAACGATTTATACCACTGCTTCCTGGCCCTGCTTCTTGAACTGATTGGTTTGGGTGACCAAATTTAAGCCATCCCTGAGCCTACAGCCATGCAATATTGAGTGGATAAGTGACACCACTGTGATCTGGCTGTGGTTGCCAGGAAACACATGTCTACCTTCACATGCAGATCCAGAAGAGGCACTCCAGCAGCAGCATGGACGAGCGGCCCTCGCCTTCGCTCTCAGCCAGAGACTACGTGGAGTCGCTGCACCAGAACTCCAGGGCCACATTGCTCTTTGGCAAGAACAACGTCCTTGTGCAGCCGGTACAGAGTTTTTTACTGGAGTTACTGGAAGTTGGTTTACCTTCCCTTTATGACAGACTTTTAGAAACAAGAAACTCCCTTTTAGCAGTGGTGTGCATATGCTTACTCTTCTATATGAGGACATTTCATGAGATTGCTATCATGGTCCTGTTCTATGCATTCACACGGATTCTCTATGCCATGATGATTCACTTCCAGAGGGATGATATGGAGGCCATCCCTGGCTACCTGTCACTCCATCAAACAGCAGATGTCATGACCTTGAAATGGACTCCGAACCAGCTAATGAATGGGTCTGTGGGGGACCTGGACTATGAGAAGAGGTGAGAGCACTGAGCAGACCACACCGAACCAAAATGATGAGCTTCTCTGTGGCTGCTGCATAGTGGGGTGAGCAAGTTAGAGTGGGGAGTGAGGCGGGAGATCCCAGCTTGGCCAAATCTGACAAAACCAGGTGGTCTCATTTTACCCAAGTTCTAGAAGCTTATTTCTCAACAAAGGCTAGAATCACAGACTGGTACTGCATTTGTTCACTTAATTTGCCTTCTGGCGTTATTAAATGTCTGGAGTTGATAATCATGCGGTTGTCAGGGTACCCATGAAGGAGAATTGACATTATTATTTTTTTTTCTTAATACCAAAGCTGCTCTGAGGCATGATCAAAATGAACGCGTCAGACTCAAATCACAATAAGGTTTCAAAAAAACTTTCTGTATTTGGTGCTCCTATGCATTTTAATGAAAGGGTCTAAAATATTGTTTGCCGTGAAGTATTTTTCAGCCCTTTAACATCCATCCCCAGAGTATTCAAGCAAAATCCAACAATCAGAAACACCTGGTAGATGAAAATACCCGTCTTTGTAAAGAGAGAAACATAATACAGGTCATCATAGATTTACAACCGCGATTGGTTCCGATTGACCAGTCATAAGTCGGCACTTAATTTTATATGCAAAAATTATCACATCGTATGGTATTCTGTATAATAAAATTCTATAATCTTTAACTTATATTGTTTGGTATTTTAAACTTTTTAATCACCATTTACTTAGTTCCTTATTGATATAACCTTAGCAGGTACCTATACCTGCTAAGATAGATACCTGTCTGACAGTGTGTTTGTCAGGTGGGACCTTCACAGGTGTGGGTACCTGTCTGACAGTGTGTGATGGTCAGGTGGGACCTTCACAGGTGTGGGTACTTCTCTGACAGTGTCTGATGGTCAGGTGGGACCTTCACAAGTGTGGGTACCTGTCTGACAGTGACTGATGGTCAGGTGGGACCTTAGCAGGTTGGGTACCTGTCTGACGGTGTCTGATGGTGTGATAAACAGAGGCAGTGGACTTGATTGCAGTGCAGTGCGATCTGTGAAATAAGGATAAGGCTAGGAGCTCTCAGGCTCAGTGGCAACTAGTACTATGAAAATTTTATATCACAATTATAGTGTCCAAAATTTGCGGTATTGTTAAAATGTGCTGAAAAATACTGTTACGTAATAGGAAATGTTGTATTGAAAACCACAAATATGATTAGCAGCAGATGCAAAACGTGTTTGCCTAAACATTAAAATAATTATGTAGCCAATACCTTATACAAACATATCAAATGTGCATTACCATTAAATATCTCCAGAGCACCATCACTGCCTTCCACCATGTTTTCACCGACACGAAACAAACCCCTGCTGTATGCTGCACCTGTGCACCCTTGTCTGGGGGAGTGTTGCTGACTTTGGTTGATGCTGAATGGTATTTAATATGAACTTTTCAAAGTGGGGTAATCAACCACAATTTTAATGATTATTAAAATTTGAAACGGTAATACTAGCCGTTGGGAATGTTATTATGGCTTACTGTTTCATCCTTAATTACCACACCCCTCTTGAATAACTAATATTAATACAAACAAAAAAGCCTGTATGAGAGCTTGTAGCTGGGCCCTACTCTGGACCTGGGGCAGTACAGAGCCTGATGGTAGGTGTTTCTGTGTGAAGGCCAAGTAATATTTAGATCCTCCCCCGACCTCCTAGAGATCTACAATTATCCGTATCCCACACATTTTCTGTCTTTTCCCATCACCACTGTCCAATCCACAGGATATTAATTACTTTATGCATTTGTTATACACCAGTTACACTGTACTCCCTGTGGGTATTTCTCATTCAGTGGGCTGCACTGCATTTTTAATTAGTTGTTAATTTTAACCGATTCTATAAAGCCCCTCTCTCCGATGAATCAAAACAGCTGGCAGCTGACTGAGTCAGCTTCTCTGTATGTGGGAATAATTCTGATGCTAATGTGATTGCTTGCAGTGTGTATTGGGACTATGCCATGACCATTCGCCTGGAGGAGATCGTCTACTTGCACTGTCACCAGCAGGGTAGGCTGCCTGGCCCCATGCTCTCTTACACCCCCATCAATCCATGTTCCCCCTCTTCCACACTCTAAATTGATACTTTGCTGGTTAACATGTCTAAATATACCAGAAATCACTCTGTTGCTATTTTCCTTTTATGAGCCTTGTCAAGAATTTTAAAGAAAAATGTAGCTTCTGCTGGGATTAATATGAAGAAACACAAGCAGTCTGTAGTGTGATATGTTTCAGTATAGTAGTAGTGCTACAAAGGGCCAAAAACAAAGACTATTGCTGTGTAAAACATATTAGTTTAGATATCATATTAGTAAGATATTAGTTTTAGTAAGAAAAAATGGAAATCACGTCCTTTTTCATCTTTTTCAGTTTTTCTATCTTTGTGAAGTCATGTTTAAGGAAAACCCTGTAAAGCAATCCAGGCACTCTGTGGTGATTAAAGAGCCGCAGAAATACATTTGAAAAATTCAACAGCAGTGTCTCTAACCATCATGACCCGGTTATTGTAGATCATCTACAGACTTTGTAGTGAGCAGTTTAATGTAGGAACTATTTTCTTCTACCAAACTCCACAAACCAGTCATATCACTGTGCAGAAGATATTGCTGGAGTACTCGTGCTCATATCTTCTGTGCAGTGATACGATTGGTGCGTGGAGTTCGGAAGAAGGAAATAGTTCCTATACATTAAATTGCATGCTACAAAGTCTGTGGATTTTCTTCAAAATCCCGGTCATGATTTCTGGTAAGAGACACAACAAACAACAAATGCCATTCACTCACATTATATTTGAGAAAGGCCCGACATTTCTATGGCCGATATCTCTAAAACTAGGCATCTCCCGGCATAATTTCCTAGATGGGTAGATAGCACTAATGCCCCCCTAAAACATTTCTTTTTTTAGTTTTGGGTTGAACTGCTCATTGATGGGCTCTGAGTGTTGAGGATGAGACTTAAGGGTGGTCAACTAAAGCATCCATTGAACTGCAGGTCTATGTGACATACCTCAGTGTGTTCATGTATATGTGGTGTAGGATCATGGAGTGCTTTCAACAGTCTTTCTTACATTTCCAATACCCCCCTCCAGTGGACAGTGGGGGCACGGTGGTGCTCGTGAGCCAGGATGGCATCCAGCGGCCCCCTCTGCGCTTTCCCAAGGGGGGGCACCTCCTGCAGTTCCTGTCATGCCTGGAGAATGGCCTCCTGCCCCATGGACAGCTAGACCCCCCCCTGTGGTCACAGAGAGGAAAGGTGTGTATGTGGGGGCATTTCCACTGCACCAGGTGCCAAAGTTTTAGTGCTAAAAAATAGGTACTTCCCATTTTCCATTGATTTCCTGCATGGTACCAGTTCCAGTACCCGGACCAGTACCAAAGTACCAAACCAGCTGGGGTATGCCTTTGGTACTTTGGGATGGGACTTGCAGGCGTGTTCATTGTCGATTGATTATGCAAATAACCTGCCTCTGAAACACAAAATACTGGCATCTTTAAAAAGCACTGTTAAGAACTCAACAATGACAACCACAACAATGATAAACAATGATAAACACAGTAAAATGATTAATAATAATGGATGCATAGACAAATGAAGAGAGCCAAGTTTTAATTTCAGTCTGGTCAGAAGTACAGGTTC
Organism: Mormyrops boulengeri; assembly: GCA_026781065.1. Classification (NCBI taxonomy): domain Eukaryota; kingdom Metazoa; phylum Chordata; class Actinopteri; order Osteoglossiformes; family Mormyridae; genus Mormyrops; species Mormyrops boulengeri. The sequence goes on along the minus strand of JAODLD010000046.1, from coordinate 31,406,561 downwards.
AGTGAGACATGGATTGCTTGACAAGAAATAAAAAGTATTTTGTAGATTATATAGGACTGCATGATATTGGAAAATTTTCAAATTTGCAAGGTGGTTTTCTTGCAATAGATATTGGGATATTTATAAAGCAAAAAAAGAGTTCAAAATAAATCCATTCTTCACAAACCTTTTCAGGAGCGATTTTAACGGCAAGGATGAAAACTTTAAACTTTAAACTGATTTTTCAACAGGAAATCATTAAATCATTAAAATTGCAATACTTGCTAAGTTTTGTTTTCTGTAACAGATTAAAAATGATTTAGTGAAACTTCAACCCCCATGCTATAATCTCTGTACAGTATGATGGTTTGAAAAAACCTGATCTCAAACCCAGCTGACCATCGCAGTCCTTGCAATGTTAGAATTACATGCGCATAACATGCCATGCTGGTATTAATATTGCACATCGTAATAAGTATATTACAGCCATTTTTGAATTCAGCAGTAAACCCTCCTCAAGTTGCGAAGATGTCATTTTACACCGGTGCCAGTTTTTCATGCCAGTGGAAAATGAACACAAGAATTACCATTGACTTAGTTACTGTTTTGAAGCACCAAATATTCTGTAGCTGGTGCAGTGGAAAAGCGCCCTATGGGAAGACACTCTGAGACCCTGCGTGTCACCCTCAAGCACACAGAGAGCAGGGGGCACCTTAAACTTATAAAGGTGGAGCCGTCTAGGGTAATCAACTAAAGGCTTTAGAAAGAATGATCGCCCTTATAGGATCAGATATTCTGAATCAGAATGTCTGTGTTTCACTCTAACTCTTCCATTACATCTCTGATTCAATTTGTATAATGTGCACATAAATTTAGCCAGTGTTATCTTTGTGTGTGTTTATTTATTTGATGGAGTGCTTTTATTTCAATGGTCCCTGCAACCCCAAACATCCATTAAGCAGACACACATCTGTTATGTATATTCGCTTCTCACAGTTGTGCTTTTTTTCCTGGTTGTTTTATTAAAGCAATCCAACTTTTTCCTATTTCAACAAAGTCTTTAATGTTTAGTTGTACAACACGCCTGCCCATTTTGAGTGAAGAATGTAAGAGCAGAGCAGGCAATAGAGCAGGAACGGAGACCTTATTACAGTCCATTTGCAATCGGTTGCCCTCACCCCTGATAAAGATGTAATAGCTCTTGGTGTCACTTACAAAAATACCTTTTGAAAGAATAGGACCAGACTTCCTCATCTCTGCCGGAGCATGTGGATACCTCATGGAGCCAACATTAGCAAGGGTCCCGGCCACTTCTCTCACCCCTTGAGATTAAACCAATTTTCCTGCCAGGAGAGAGTAAAAATAATTAAAAAAAGAATCAAAATGAGCCACAGGGATCTCCTGGAGTGGGGGGGGGGGCAGTGAATCACCTACTGACGGTGTAATACTTTGTGTCGAGAAGTAGGGGCAGAAACGAGCTTCAGATTTAATAACAGGTCACTTTACAATTTGCATCCCTAGAGAGGATTGCTGTTATACCCAAGAACAGAATCAGAATCAGCTTTATTGTGTACAAGCTGGCAGCATTAGGTACCTCCTCACATCTGTGTAACTGGGTCCTGGATTTCCTGACCTGCAGGCCACAGAGTCACTGCTTTAGGAAATATAAATAGATAAAAAATGCAGGAGCCACTGGAGCACTGGTGTGGGTTATACTTCATGCTTTTGGTTATTTAGTTCCACTTTGTAACAATTTTTTTGTTCCTCAGTTTTCATGTATGGGTATACTAAGGGGTAATGCATAAAACACCAAAAGACAATCCAGTCTTGATACAGTGAACAAAATTTACAATTTATATTGACCATCCATCCATCCATTAATCCATCAATCTTATCTAGTACAGGGGCACAAGGGGGGGTGGAGTCTGGAGGCACCATGGGGCATAAAGCAGGGGCTCAAAAATAAATGTTTAAAATAATCATATCAAAACCGTTTCTTAAGAACTAGAAGATGTAGATTTAAGCTTAATCTGCAGTTTACAGCTTAACCAGAGGAGGCGCAAACATAAGTGAATAGATATGCTGCATCGAAAGCAGTTCTCTGCTTATTCTGGCTCTGCAGTACCTCCCAAGTTAAACTCCATAGCGGGAGCAGTACAAGCTAAGCCAGGCGTTCTTTGTTCTGCACGGCGTGTGTTTCCACGCCGAGCCCCGTACTCCTGACCGAAACCGGCTGCATTGCACACCTGTGTCTCCTGGCGACAGTATGAATGGCCGTGATTGGCTGCAAGTGAAGGTGTAAATGCTGCTCGATCCCGCCTGCTATGTGTGCTTTGAGAGTTCTGCATGCGGTCTGATGGAAGGGCTGTGCCGTTCATCGCGGCGGAAGCGGCAGGTGCATAATTCGATACTGAAGGCAGAGTAATATGGCCGCCTTTGAATTCAGCCCCCAAGGCATTAAACCTGCAGGTTTGCCACCTGGGTGGGATAAAGTCTGTCTTTGTGGTTAAAGCCCACAGCCCACATGGAGCTCATGTTAATATGCGTGTGATGAACCGTGACTATCATCATTAGTGTTACATAGCAAATAGCATGTAATAAATTCCACTGTTGCTGAAAAACATTGCCCTGATTGAATGGCTTCTCTCACCATTTGTGCATAAATAAGTGTCTCCAATTGTTCCATTTTTATCACAGGGAAAGCACAGCCACTGGCTTCTGGAGGTGGAATACTTTGGATATTTTCTTTGTGTAAATTGGTGTGCTTATTATCTCGTGACCCATGATTCACTGGATAAGCTGATAGAGAAAGGATGGATGCATGGATTATTTTGTGATCTTGTGGAACAGGAGATTGATTTTCTTCCTGACATTGTAGAAGATGTAGGTCCTCAGTGTTGCTGGATAAGCCACTAACATTTTTTTTCCAGGGAAAGGTTTTTCCAAAACTGCGTAAGAGATGTGTACAGAGTTCGTCAGAGTCCACCTCTGACAAAGAGGAGGATGAGGCCACAGACTATGTCTTCCGCATCTTGTTCCCTGGTAGCCAATCAGAGTTTGGTAAGTGAGTGGGCACTGCCTTCCCTCTTAAGGATATGACACATTTGATTTTTGTTAATAGTTTCTCCCCCTTCCATCTGTCTGCCTGCTGAGTTGTTCATTGATCAGATACATATTTTCATTTATCGTCGTTTGTTTGTAGCATTGTTCTTCTGTTCACCGTGTGTCTTCATTGTTTGTGTTCATGGTTGTTTGTTCCAGTGACGGTTGCTCGCAGTCGCCCCCTTGCTCTCCCCCTGCCCCGCTCCCTCTCCCTGCACGTGTGGAAAAGCCCCTCTCGGAGGTCCAGGACCTTGGTGGTCCCCAAGCGCTCCTGCAGCTGCCCTGGACCCCTCCAAGGCCCGAATTCACACCGCTGTAAAACTCTGCCCCTCGCATTTCTCCTGGCCAGTTCTGCCTCAGATGCTCCCCATCCAAAAAGCCTCGCCTTCCCCCTTTTTGGGCGTGTCTTAAGCCACGTGGTGTGGGTAATCGGGATAAGAGGGATACATGGGTGAACAATTAGCTTGACAGAAAGACATGCTATCATCTGGCTACTGCTTTCCTTTCATCTTCTGTCATTTTTCATTTCATGTTTATGTGTCCTGAGCAGCCCTGTTTACTTCTGAAGGATTTACTTCAGCTTTACAGTGTGTGTTTGGGTCTCTGCATGTGGTGTTTAATTTGGTCCAAATCTGTATAATCCAGCTCTGGTTCACAGCTAGTGATTGACCTCAGATTCCATGACGATCACATCTTCCTGGCACATTAGTGCTTTGTAGTCCCTTCCAGGTCTGGGATGTTGGCTCCCGTAAGCAGCAGGATAACGTTGGTGTTTTCTGTGCCTCAGTAACCCCAGACCTGATGGACCAGGGGGCAAGTATGTGGCACCCGACCCCCAGGAAGTCCTCCTGTTCCTCCTGCTCCCAGAGTGGCTCGTCGGATGGGGGCCCCCCCAATGGCTGCAACCAGGAAAGGTGAGGAGGCCCCAGGAACCTCCATCTGGTGACACAGGGTCACATTATACAGTTACTGAAGCGCTGAGACACCCGCTGTAATGCAGATGGGATCCGGTCGTGTGATTATGTGGAGAACTTCAGCCTCACTTGCGAGATTTGCTTGATATTCCATTAACAGCTTAATTGGAATAAAGTAAATTCAAAGCATATGAATAACTGAGAGACACTAAGCCATGTATTTTTATTATTGTGACTTACAATGCTGCCTATTGAAATACTGGATAGATTACTGGATAAATTCAAGCGCACTGCTGAAGAGTGCTACAATTGGGCCCCCCGGGACATCTGATCCATGGCCATAACCAATAGGCTACCTGATTGGTCCTCTGATCAGAGCTGTGGTCTGTGGGTTCACCTCCGCAGGGCCCCCCTGAAGCTGCTCTGTGACAACATGAAGTATCAGATCATCTCCCGGGCCTTCTATGGCTGTATGTACCAATCCCTCCACTCAGTTACTCAAACGTCATCTTAAAGCCCATTGTGATGTCATTTAGTAAATAGCCAACGTAAGGTATATGATTAGCATTTTTGACTTTTACCCAGTATTAATATTTTGATTCTTTCTTGATGACTTATAAACCCAGCTGGTCATTTCTTTTCAATGACCAGCATTGATTCGTACCAAAGTGATGGCGAAGTGAACATTTGAATTTTTAAATCTGAAAACCACGAAGACGCTAAAATTCACAAGCCGAAGTTAATTCTGTGAGTGAGCAGCCAGCGAGCAAGAGAAGCTGCCTTGGATTCCATTCATGTCTGATTTTCTGCAAAGGAGCTCTTTCTGAACATATTCCTAATTGCAGCTGTTTACCTACTACCAGCCTTAACAATTTATTGAGATTCTCTTGTTTGGCAGTAAATACCTGTATGCATATGCTAATGCTAGAGTTGAAAGGCTGCATTTAATGATGTGTAGCGGAATCTCACTGATCCTAACTGTGGCAGCGGTCTAAATGAAATGCCTTATGTAGGAGCCTCTAATCGCTCTCGATCCCGGCGTGCAGGGCTGGCGTACTGCCGCCACCTCTCCACGGTGCGCACCCACCTGTCCGCCCTGGTGAACCACACCATCGTGGATCCCGACGTGCCTTGCGACGCCCGCGGGGGTCTCTCTGTGGAGGTGTGGCGCAGCTTCCTGAAAGACTGCACCGTGAGTGCCCCCCCCCCGCAGGATACCAGAGCCTCATGCAAGCCGGTGGCGCTGTTTATCGCACTAATTTAACTGCGCCCCTCACACTCTCAGTCACGCAGCCATATGCAGCCGTGACTAAGGTGCTTACTGGCTGCCAGTAACAGACACGGTAAATTATCGCGGCTGGTGATGATCCCTCCACGCTGAGTATTTTTGTTTTAGCTGAATTTTGTTCTCTGTTAAACAGCTGTTCTGATTATAATCTATTTTTCCATTTCCAGCCTTAGATGCCCATTTAGTATATTTTGCATATTTGGCAAAATTATGTTAATGCAAGAATATTTCATAAGGAATATACTGGTATGAAATAATTATGATTAGTTGTAGTCCAGATGAAACTACACTATGTAGCTATGGGCTAAGAGTAGATTCTGATTAAGGTGAAAGTTTTCTACAGACAAAAACCTTCACAAACAGGACAAGTTAGTCTAGATCACAGGTGTCAGACTCCAGTCCTGGGGGGTCAGAGCCCTGCACATTTTTGGGTTTCCCCTCATTTAACACACCTGATTCACCTTCTTGTGCTAATTACATAGCTGTTGAGCTGAATCATTTGTGGTGGAACAGGGAAAGAACTAAGCTACACAGGGCTCCGGCCCTCCAGGACTGCAGTTTGACACCTCTGGTCTAGATTCTCCTGGGGCTACATTCTTCACCCCTGCATCACCTCACACATTACGTGTCAGCTGATGCTGCACGTGTTATAATGCATATTCCTGTGTGTGTCGTGCCTTAAAACCTCGGTTTCTGGTTGTTCGTCAGGCTTATGAGGAGCAGGAGCTACTGAGGCTGGTGTACTTCGGGGGGGTCGACCCCTCACTGCGCAGAGAGGTCTGGCCATTTCTGTTGGGACACTACCAGTTTGGGATGTCAGAGGCCGAGAGGAAAGAGGTGTGTTTGGTGAATGACCTGTGAACGGAAAAGCTCTCCAGGGAATGATCCCCGGCAGTCCAGCTAAAGCAGAACCATGTATAAACTGCTTCAGGTTTCAAATGGAGATTTTATAGAATGCTCTTCTGCTGGAAAAAATTGACCTTAAACTGGAATCCTGCTGGGAAATTGCTGCTGGCTTGTAGCTGACTGCATTCTGTTGATGTTCTCCGTCACCCAAATAAGACGGTCCTGAAATTCACAATGATTAGGGGAATGTAAATGATTCCACACGAGCGTGTTTGGCTGCTCTCCTGAGCGGGGCCCTGTCCCCCCTGTGTGGTAGGTGGACGACCAGGTGCGGGCCTGTTATGAGCAGACCATGAGCGAGTGGCTGGGCTGTGAGGCCATCGTACGGCAGCGGGAGAAGGAGCAGCACGCGGCCGCCCTGGCCAAGTGCTCGTCCGGGGCCAGCATGGACAGCGGCGTCCAGCGCATGATGCACCGCGACTCCACCGTCAGCAACGAGGTAGCCGAGAGGAGCATCCCGCCATAGCACCCCCCTCCCCCCCGGCTGACATAACCATAGCTGCCGTTTTACTCAAACTGTGCTTTCTCTCCCCCGTGACCCTACCCTGGGGTGTGTCCTGTTCCCGGTGACCTCATCCTACCCACACCCCTATCTGCACTCCAGTCCACCCAGAGCTGCAGCTCAGGCAGACAGAGCCATGCACGACTGCAGAGTGACTCCAGCAGCAGCACACAGGTACTGTGCACACACGCGCATACACGCGCACACACACTGCAGAGCGCATTCAGCTGTGTCCACACCACACTAATCGCCGCAGCGACAGAAAGTGCTGCATACGCTGTATATTTCCGCTTCCTGCACGTTTCGCTATCTGCTGAGCCAACACGGACGGCGAGCGTTTACAAAGCCCACCTGCACCGCTTGCAGCTTCACCGACCCCACGTCCATTTGGTCCTCCTGTAGCAAAAGTGATCACGTGACACAGGGGTGGTTAGGGGCTTTATTTGGGAATGGAAGTGAGGATGGGGTTTAACAAACCAAAACGGAAAGGCATCTGTTCTGCTTTCGGTATACAAAGGTAAAACAGGCTTGTGGAGTAGGCTAAAACAGGGTACAGTACAGGAGTTTAGAGAAACCTAAAACCCAATCTTAAATGGGTGCTAAAACAACACAGGCAAAATGAATAAATGGCCTTATCACCTGACTTTGCCCGACCAATGGGGAGTGTCCACCTGCCTCAGTCTTTCACTGGTCTATTCTGGAAACTCTGTGCTCATAAGGCGTACCTTGCCATGTCTGTTTTGCTTTATTTTGGGACCTTAGACCTGCATGTGTTCTCTTTTCCCATGTTTATGTGTGTCATTCTGTGGTGTCATCGCATAATTTGTATCTGTTTTGAACTCAGCATGACTTAACGCAGTGCGCACTCATACGTGATTACTCTCCTTACTGCCATCTGTTTACATAACCGTTTCAGTACCTTTTACGAGGTGACAATAATTGGGTTCTTGATCTCCAGCCCAGTTACTCAACCTGCTGCTCTATTCATGTAATTATTTTAAAATAATGTTTTTAACCTCTACATTTATTAAGCTGTATTTTAGGTAGTGGTATGTATAACTATCAAAATTTAAAAACTTATTCTGTTTGTAATTTCAATCTGTCAATTTAGTAATGTTTATATTGCTTAATTATAAACTCAATTTGAATTACACTAAAAATGTTTTAAGATTGTACACACAGGAATGGAAACGGTAATTAACAGTCCTTTCATCCAAATAACTTTCAGCTTGCAGTCTATAAGAGTCTCTGTCCTAATTCTCTGTGCCACTTGTCTCATGTGAAACCTGATTAAATGTGCCCCTCACCAGTGGCTGCCTTGGGCCTGTCTTCTGGCTTATTTCATTGAAAGAATGCCTGCAGAAATGGATGATTTTAGGGTTACAAGGTGAAACTATAGGTCTGCAGTGTGCTTTTACTTAACCCAGGCATTTTCCAGAACCACTAAACCAGGACTGGGTCACAGTGAGCCTGGAGACTGTCCCAGGAAGCAGGGGGAATGGGGCAGAATGGGGCAGAAGAACACACACATTATGGGAAATTTAGAAGCGCCAGTTCAGCTTGTTTTTGGGAGAGCCCAAGAATCAAATTCCAAACCCTGCAACTGTGAGCCACAGTGCCTCCTACTTCAAACTTAGTATCACACATTTTTGCTTGAATGTCACGGGATAATTATGTTATATTTTCTCATTTTTGAATTTATGAGCTTGTTCCTGAAATATCATCAGTGAGAGCAATCCTCCCTCCCAGCTACCCTGGGCTGCTCTGCCCCTCCCCCATTCTCTCCTCTGTCACACTGTTTTTCCCCGATTTGTTGCTGCAGGTGTTTGAGTCAGTGGAGGAAGTAGATCAGATAGAGATGGAACCCAAGGGTGACGAGACTAAGCAGGTTCCCAAAATCCCCAACGGTGCCCTGCCAAATGGTACTAGCTCCCCCGATTCGGGACACCCCTCCTCCCGCAACTTCTCCATCACTTCTGGCCTCTCGGACCGCTCACTGAGCACTGAAGACAGCAGTGCACCCGAGCTGGCAGCTAAAGGCGCCTCTCTCCAGCCACAACCTCCTCAGCCAAGCCCAGTCAAGGCAGAGCAGCAAGCTGAGCCCATTCCTGCTGCCAGCGTAGACACCAAGCTCCAGGTCCCTCCAGAAAAGGGATCAGCTGCCAAGGAAGGAGCCAAAGGCACTGAAAGACAGGAAGCCGTGGCTGTAGATAAAGAGGTTGTCAGCGTTGCGGAGATGAAGGAGTGCAAGACTCAACAGACAGGGGGCGATGTGAGTCTAGAGACCAAGGAAGCAGGGATTCCAGCAACACAAGCCGCCAATGCGCCAGAAACTGTAAAGGCAGAAACTCCTGAAACAAAGCTGGTGTCCAAGTGTCCCGAAGCATGGGGGGCTGTGAGTCGAGAACTGAAGGAGACTAACGGGCGAGAAGCATTAGCCCAAGGTTCAGAAGCACCTGACGGCCACCACAATGCTAAAGAAGAAGCCAAAGGTGAAGAAATGAAAGAGGGGAAACCCACAGAATCCGAAGAGATCAAAGTTCAGGAGAAGAAGGAAAATGGAATGAAGTTCACGGATATTAACTTGCCTAAGATGTTTGAAACTGGGTCCAAATTGCTGACAGCTACTGAAATTCCAAGTTCTGTAAGGACTGAGGAGGTCCTGCTCACTACAGACTCTGATGAGTCTCCTTCTGCGATTGAAATGGAGGAGATACCTCTGGTTGCCAAAGTGTCCATGTGCCCGTGGGAAAGGAAGGCCCCCTCCGAGAGCACAGGAGACTCGCTGTCAGCCCTAGCAGACAGCGTGGGGGCGAGCCCAGAATTGGAGGATGCGGAATTGGGTCCGGCAGGGTTGCCGGTGCTGGAACTGCGGCTGGAAGATGACGTGGGGAAGGTCAGCCCAGAGGGGAGTGGGTCGGCTCTGTCTGAGCCCGAGATGGAAAGCCTCTTCCCCCAGTTTGATTCACTGGCTGTCGGCGGGGAAGTGAAAAATGAAGCTGCATCACCCGTCTCCTCCATCGGAACCACCTACTCCGTAAGACCCTGATGCCGTCTGGAACATGTGAGATTAGCACATGGGGTGCTAAGCATTAGCTAAAGGGATAAGAGAGTGGCTTCAATCACTCATGACTAACGTGGTATTTAATTCCCATGTCTTATTATTGTTGATTATTATAGCAAGAGCTGCTGGACATGTACACCATCAACCTTCACCGAATCGAGAAGGATGTCCAGCGTTGTGACAGGAACTTCTGGTACTTCACTCCCGCCAACCTGGAGAAGCTGCGTAACATCATGTGCAGGTGCCCATCAGAGTTGTCACCGCGCATCCACATGAAGAAAATGCCCTTATTATTCTCAGGAGTTCTTTGGTAATTTTTAATGTAACTTCAGCATGTCCTTATCTTCACAGCTACGTTTGGCAGCACCTGGAGATCGGTTATGTCCAGGGTATGTGCGACTTGCTGGCACCCCTCCTCGTCGTCCTGGATGACGGTGAGTCTGTGTTTTCTCCAGGAGTTCAAAGAACTATCCCTGAAACCAGGCAGGCTGACTGACTTACCCTCTTTGTCTCTCCCTGACTTGATATAGAGGCTATGGCTTTCAGCTGCTTCACGGAACTCATGAAGAGGATGAACCAGAACTTCCCTCATGGGGGTGCCATGGACACCCACTTTGCTAACATGCGGTCTCTCATCCAGGTAAAACGACCCTAATCTGGAAGCAGTGACTCCTCAAGGGATCAACAGAGAGCTTAACCGACCCTTGCATGTTTCTGAGGATAAAACTTTTATTGACACCAACATGTGACTTGAGGGTATTTTGTACTTGGGGGAAATGATGCACCGTGTAAAGTCACTTGTTACTGCGGGCTCTTCAACAACATTATACTGATTTACACCTCTTCTGTTATTGAATTAGAATGCAACAAGAACACACTAAGACTGCAGGAACTCAGGAGTGATAGTTTTAACCATACTGCCATGAAACATAAAAATGTTTAATTCAGGTAGTGTTGCTATAATTTTCCCTCAGAAGCTATAGAACAGATGGTGAAGAAAAGTATTGGACAAAAGTAAAATTTAGTGTGTGTGTGTGTGTGTGAATCTGTGTTTCATTTTGGATAGAAGCTTCTCCATTACCTTCTCTCTCTCTCTCTCCACCTCTCCCTCCCCTAGATCCTGGATTCTGAGTTGTTTGAGCTGATGCACCAAAATGGAGACTACACCCACTTTTACTTCTGCTACCGATGGTTTCTGTTGGACTTTAAACGAGGTAATAACCTTCTGCGAGGATCTACTGTACTGAGAGAAGTGCTTGAATGCAAGTGCCTGTTCTTTGAAGGTAGTCTTTTAATTTAATACATCAAAAAGCTACAAAAAATCAGTATAAAAAATTCCGTTCCATGAAAGCATGATTTTATCTGGCTGTCGAGGAGGTTGCTGCTAATCCACTTCTCCATCTTTGCATAATTTTCTGTTCTTTGAACATCTGCATTTCTCCCTGTGATGTGAAGTGATGCTGAGTGCGGGTCTTGCCAGCTCTTGCCACTGACCTCCATTCCCTTTGCTCTCCACACCCCTCCAGAGCTGGTGTACGACGACGTGTTCGCCGTGTGGGAGACCATCTGGGCCGCTAAGTACACCTCCTCAAGTCACTTTGTCTTGTTCATCGCCCTCGCTCTGGTGGAGCTCTACAGGGACATCATACTGGAGAACAACATGGACTTCACGGACATCATCAAGTTCTTCAATGGTGAGCAACTTCTGTGGTTTCACCTCAGAGCCGCAGTCAGACAGCTGCTGAAAAAGAAATGGCTAAAAGAGAATCAGGAATCTGATGTGCGCTTATTTCACTGACACAAAATGGCTGCCATATCGCCTCCCCCGATGCTGCAGTTGAAGGTCTGTTATCACTCAGAAATGACATGTAGCACTCTGAGTGCGAGAAGCACAGTCTGAGAAGATTACACTAGTGTTATTGTTAGAATGAAGCAATGAATTAATGTGTTATTACTCGTCATATGCCTTATTCTTACAGAGATGGCGGAGCATCACAACATCCAGCAGATACTGACTCTGGCTCGTGACCTGGTGTGCAAGGTGCAGACGCTCATTGAGAACAAGTGACCCCATATGGCCCCACTTTCTGCCAGTTCCCGTGAACAGGCTTCCCAATTTGCTGCTTGTCTCAGCTGCGTCTGACCTGGAGTCTCGTATGCCGTCTGTCACCGTGCAAAACTGTGTATCATTGCCTTTTGCCATTCAGCATTCTCCTGCATCTGCCAGTATGTGTGTAATATAGCCTACTGTAACAGGTAACAGTTCAGGTATGAAAACTCAATGTGTATTCTGTCCTAAAAGAGGCATGTGACCCGGGAGGATAGTCTGATGTCACCCCTGTAGAACCTTAGTAAGTAGAAGCAATTTGACTGATGGTGTCTTCATAAGAAAGATCAGATTTTCAGGTCAAAAGTCACTATAGAACTGACATCAGCATGGTGCATTCGGTTCTGACCATCAAAGACTACTTATGGTCAGGCTTATGTTATGGTCAGGCTGAGCCATCTCCTCCTGGAACTTAAGCTCGGCTTCCGGACTGTTCTCTTAGAGAGCGGTTGGAGAGAGTCTTTCCGGCTGAGTTTGCAAATTAAGAACGAGAAAACATTACAAATCTCAGCCACAATATTTCTGGAGCGTTTCTGTACTCGATTGTCGAGGTGCTTCATATTGGTGCAACTGTAACGGCTCAGTTTGTTAGTCAGCAGGAGAGTTGGGGTAAGAACATGTTGTGACTCATTAGTTCAAAAGGAGAAAAGGCCATTTAGACAGCTCTCAAAGTGTATTTATACAAAGTTCTCTATTTGTCATGTTTTACAGCAGAAATTAGTAGTTTTTCAGTGTCATCAAACTTTCCGGAAGTCATGCCCATTACGTAAACACACGATATCGCCAGAAAACTATCTATTACCTTTGTGAAGAGATATCCTGGAAATAATGTTTGACATTTATTTGCCTTAATCTGTACTGTCCTGACAATCGATGTTCTCACATTTTAACATGGTTCGGTTCCAGCATGCTTCCCAGTATGGCCTTCAATGGCTTTCAGGACTGACTTTTGGCCTCATGACTAACAGATACACAAATATCTTTAATCATTAAAATGTCAGAATGCCTTCAGTATGTCAGATTAGTTCAGTATGGCAAATTGCAAAATCCACTTTTATCATACAGTGCTTCTGACTGAAAAAGGGCATAAAACTTTTTTTCATAGAAATATGTCTGGATGAGGAAGTTTGAATTGATCCAGTAGCAATTTCAAGTGACAGTACAAAGGTTTTCCTAAAATCATGCAAAAATGTAAATGAGCTAATTTTAGTAAAGTCAGTTTTATTTGAATAATTGTACAACTATACAATGCATTCTGTTATTGTTCACACACCATTGAGGCTTTTGTTATAAGGTATAATTACCTTCCCTCAGAACTAGCATTGGTGTAGTATCGTCTTTGTATGATGGTTTTATTTTGGTGAGCCTGCCTGCATATCTGCAAACCTGTGTGACTGGAAGCAAGATGGTCCATTGCATTCTGGGAAGAAACATGAACACTGTTGAAAGGCTGTCAGCAATGTGTTATTGCCAATGTTTTATATTACATTTTTATTTTCCCCTCCTATGGCATTGGTGTCTGTTCCAAGATAAATCTATATATTGCTGTCTGTGTATTGTACTGTAACAAGGGGAAATTAACAAATGTAATTAAAAAGTGTCTGTGTATTAAGAAAAAAACTATATTATATGTAATATATTTAGAGAGAGAAACGTATATGATGTATATGTGAATTATGGTTTTCTGGACAAAAATGAATACAAAATACAAAGATATAATACAGTGCTCTTATTTATTTTTTCATTATTCTTCAGTGAATCACTGTATATTATGTAAATCTTGTGATGCTTATTCAACGTTTTCTATTATCAGTCAATATTTAAAGTACCTCCATGCCTTGTAAAATGTATTTTATTTTCATGAATCTCCCTCAGTACCATTCCTGTGTTTCAGGACTTAGGTTGATCGATAGGGATGGAGTCCATTTTAACATAAACAACAACAAGTGTTTGACATAACACTTTGTATTATCAAAGTAAAAATGAAAAACCTGGAATACCAATATAAGTAAACTGTCTACTACTAAGGAAGATAGATAGAGGGCATTCGCAGGTCGTTTTTATACATTTAGTTCCTCAGGTGACACATTTTTAAATTCAAAGCAACTTCATTCATCTGCATGTGTTACTGTAGAAATGTATGTGTGGTTCCTGGATCAAAGGTCACTAGCATCCCTTTCAGGATGTGAAGCAACAATATTAAGGTAACAGATTTACATCTTTAACCAATATGACACCTGCAGCCCTTTTGTAGAAAAGAACTTTGTTCAGCACTGTGTTCTAGAGACAAGCTGTAACTTAACTTGAACAGGTCACACGAAGGTCCTTTTCACCCTGTTCTGAAAGTGACCTTTTTTAAAGTCTTACAATTGTTTCACATTAATTATGCCACCTAGTGACTTAATGTACATACACTTGTGCTATAAGAATGTATGCTAGAATATGCCTGTGCACTGTTTACAAAAATGTATTTGCCAGAATTGAATGCAGACTGCTATTGCTGCCTTGGGGAAGTGTCATTCGTATTCATGAAGCAAACTGTCTGCCCCCTTTACCACACAATGATTATGCTGCAAAACTTACTCTTAACAAATGGTACAGGGGACAACTTACATTTCCCTACATTTCTCACATGACAGAACTGGACTTCCATTCCTATTCTTCAACTTCCTGAATTCATCTGTGTTTTTATGTTGCAGATGTATCTTGTAATGCATATAATGGTAACTCTTTGTGACTACAAATTACTGTACGTTGCAGCAAAATGACAAGAAAACAAATTTATATATTTTATTGATTTATTTACTTGAATTTGCTTTTTTTCTAAGCTAATATATTTGTTATTTTGTGGTTGGTCATAAACAGTATAATGCAAACAAATTCTAAATATTAGATGGTCTATGTGTTTATAAAAAACCCAATAAAATGGAATTCTTCTTATTTTTCCAATTACTGTTTCAGTAGACTGAAATATTTATTTCTTTCCAAATAGCTTTAAAAACATTAGTTATTATTATTATTATTATTATTATTCAGATGAGTAAAAATAAGTAACAGTGAGTAACAATGGGGTGGCGGTATACTTATCCTTGGAAGTTTGTCTTTGGACTTGGAGAATCACAGTGTCTTGTTAAGGCATATGTCTGAACATCAGAAACAAGAACTTAGGTGGTATGAGTGGTTTGGGAAATTTTGTGGGATCCTTGGAGAAACTTGAAAATGCATCTTTAAAAATAAGTTTAACAAGCTGTCGATTTCAGCACGTGAAAACTCCTACTGGATTTTCACTGGTAAATTCAATATTAATATAAAATGTGAAATTATACTAGTTATCACTGCATTAACTCCAGACACAGATAGCACACCAATCCACAGATAAAATGCACTAACTCCCTGTACCCATGATTGTGGAAAACTGCATCTCTAAAATCACCACATATATTAAGGCATAGCTAGAACAATTATATAGCTGGGGGTGTTTATCTATCACGTGTATTCTGTCAATCATTCAGTGTCTCTCCCACTGCATCATGGGAGACACTCTTTGAACATCATATACATGACAAACTCTCATAATTATAATACTCAATGCCTCCATCATTTTAATATATTTCACTTGTTATAACATATGTATTACATTTCTATTCAGACAGGCCTTTATCTTGGATTCCACCCCCGCCCCCCACCCCATGAAGTTTTATTTGTGAATTTCCTGTCTTCTATAAAATGACTCCCTAATGAAGGAGTATCAGTCAAATAAGGGGAAATACCTACCCCAGTTTCTCTGTGTTTACAGGAAGCTCCTCTTTCAGGTGTGGGGATGCACTGGTATTAATGGCATAGCATTAATGGTATAGCTTATTAGCCACTAATTGGTTCGGGGGCGCGTACTGGAATGAAAACCAGCAGATTCAGGACATGCTATGAATTAATAACAGCGTATGAATTAAGCTGTGTTCTCTGGAGGATATGCCCAGAGATACAGACGGCATCAGTATCTCTCCTCATTACCACATATGTAATGCTGTATTTCTCCAGTTTAACATACCCACGCCATAAGATTCTCTTCAATCCATCTTAAGAGTGAAGGTGTCCACTTTGTTTTTCTTGGACTGTTTGGTTTTTTGGGTTTCTGTGGAGTGATGGGTTTGCTGCCCCTTCAGCAAAAGCCTGTTTACAGCAAAATTACTGCAGTCATCCTCTTAACAATGTGTGGGGAAGCTGCAGAGGAAAAGGAACAAGGAAATAGGCTTTTCCTGTCTCCTCCCAGTACGGCCCAGGACAGCACTGCCCCCTGTTGTCACAAAGGAAAAAAATGGTAACCGAAACATGTACGCCAGATTAGAACATTATAATGGCTCATGAGAAAAATAACATTTGATTACTGTTGCAAATGAAAATCTAATTTGATTTTTAATGAGTAAATGCTTACTAGTCACATTTATACAGTTTAGCTAGGCATTTATTTTAAAAGGAAAATTTCAGAAATGTACGGATGCATGGATACTGCTAGTTTTGATTCCCGTCTGCTGCATATTTTTCCACTTTTTGTTTTTCCATATACTTTTCTGATACTGGATGCTAAGGAGCATCCCTTCACACACCACTGCTGTTTGCCACTTTTCGTGTAAGTACTTAAGCCATTAAGTGTCAAACAGAAGATGAAGAAATCAATTCTTAACTACTCTGACTTTATTGCAGGATTCCTGTATAATAGTGAATCCTAGAGCAATGAGGTTACTCATGGTCTTGTACTCCTGCTTTGGTTACCGCCAGACTCTTAATTAGGATTATTCAGACAATCGGCCTAATGTTAAATTTGTACGATGTTTATAAATTCGTGATTATGTTTTTTCATACGAGCACTAAGTTTTGGGCAAGGATGGCTTAATGGTTAGGCAAGCGCACATGTAATTGAAAGATTGTAGGTTCGAATCCCCGATGAGCAAGGTACCACGGAGGTACCCTGAGCAAGATACTGCCCCCAAGCACTACTCCCCAGGCGCTGAATTAGCTGCCCCCTGCTATGTCACATATGGGTTAAATGCAGAGAACACATTTCGTTGTTGTGTGTCTACAATAACCACTGATATCTAAATTATAGCAAATGTAACGTTTACCAGTTAAAAGTTTTCATCAATAAATCTCTTGTGCCAAAAATTGCACAATAACAAAAAAACAATACCAATAAATTATTATCATGGTCATTATTATTATTATTATTATTATTATTATTAAATCATTCATTCTCCCAGTTCAAACGCCCGGAAATCCCTCCCCTTCCGCTTCAGTGCCAGCCCCTCAACCACGTGTTTCATGAAAAACTGTCCCCCTGTAAACAACGCTCAGTGCGAATTTAACTTCCCGTTGACTTGCAGTTTTATTTTTGCCTTTTTAAGGTCACGATTGTGTGGAGAAACATTATCATTATTATTTCCGTCTTTTTCCCCTCCACCATCTTTAAGGGGGTGCCTGCTTGTGCTACATAGACAGACTTTATAAAGTGACAGTTTATGTTCGCTGTACTTGGCTAGCAACTGCTTGGGAGGATGAACAGCGTAGGCGAAGGCTGCACGGAGCTCAAGCGTGAGTACGACCAGTGCTTCAACCGCTGGTTCGCAGAGAAGTTCCTGAAAGGAGAGCGGGACGGCGACCCATGTACGGAGATGTTTAAGAAATACCAGCTTTGTGTCCATGTAAGTAAATGCCATCTATTGGAAATGACCAGAAACGACAGCAGACATCCCACCGCTCCCGGAAGCTCAGGGAATCCGGCGGATCCCTGACACCCGCAAATAAAGCGCAATGGCCCGGAAAGCTGTGACCAGCAGGAAGTTTTTTCGCCGTAAACCCGCCCCGGCCGGTATTTTAAAACAAATCCGGCATTTCCAGGCCGGGGGACGAACGAAAGCCCCCAGCCCTCCCCGGTTGTCCCTCGTCTTCCTCCCTAAAATCAATATGCCTAATATGAGATGCCTGCAACAGTGACATTAATAGATAATATTAATGATGGTGATAATAATAATAATCTAAATAGTTCCTAAAACTGTTTCTCATTGATCTCTACTTTTGGACTGTTGCGATATCAGGAATGCGTTCATCTAAGGTTAGTCCAATAGATATTAAATTAGCGGTTAATTTTAATATTCGTGTACATGTGCTTTTAACATTTTCCCGGCTTATTTTAGGGATACTGTTCTTCGTCATAGTATTTTTCATGTGTCTTTTGGCTAATAAATGTAAGCATGTATCGTTTTAGTCCACACAACGATAATCAAAATCCTTCGTATTAATTATTATATTCGCAGAAGGCCATCAGGGATAAAGATATTCCAATTGATGTGGAATTCATGGGACCGAACAAGGAGAAACCGGAGTGCTGATGTGGATAATGATACACCTCGATCTCATCTTCATATACTTTTCCTTACGGAGGCGTCAGAATGAGAATTAACATGATGTGCTGTAATCTTCTGCTGCTCTTCATGGGGCAAGTGAAAGTCTGATACAAGAATTTTAAAGTTCAGATGAAAAACATGAGTTATGTATTTATTTAATTATAGGCCTATGGAAGAATTTCATATGTATAATGTCTAATTTCATTTTTTTTATTGATTATGGTAGGAGGAGCCTACTTGCTTCAACCAAGTTGTTTTTATTTGTCTTGTTTTGTTTGTTAAACTGTTTTGATTGTCCTCTTTGTATTGCATATATTGTCATGCAAGAAACAGGTAGAAAGGCATCTTAAAATATACCTTACCTTAAATACACAGTTGTACAGTGTATGATTATGTAAATAACAAATTAAACTTAAAACCTGAGTAAGCTGCAAGTTTTTTTGTTTTGTTTTTTTTTACAAAGATGGGATTTTTGTCTTCAGCTGCACAAAGAGCTAAAGTTGTATTTTCTACATAACAAAAATATGAGTGTAAAAAAACATTTTATGATCTTTCAACAAATTCAAAAAAAAGATTGAATTGAATATATTCAATAAAACCCACTGGTAAGGATAGGTGAGTGCATTCAAATTTCATACTTAATACATTATGATACTCTGATGAATTAAATGAATAGAAAATGGGTGCATGTTATACTCTATTAAAATCTAGCCTATTTTACTAACAACTGGAAAGAAATACACAGACCTTAACCTTGTCTATTAAGAACTTTGCATGAAAATAAATTAATGAAGATACTTTAGTGTTACTGCGGCTCATAACATGACATTTTGCTTTTGGGCTATATTATAGGCTATAATAGAAATCTGTCTCCATTACATTTAATACAGTAGGCTAAATGCAAATAGCATTAATGAGCTTAAACACGAGTTCAGAAGAGCAAAAATGACTAATTTTTAACTCAAAGCATTTTAACAGAAAAACTATTGGGTCTACAGTTTTAAGGTTTTGCACACCTTTATTACTAAAAGACAAATTTTATATTTTTTTCATGGAAATCCATAATATGACCTGCAAATTGGCGTGGAATGACCTGTTCCCGAATCTCATAATCAGTTTAAGTTAAATACAACCACAATAAAGTAAATAACAAAAACTTACCCCATTGGCTGACAACTGAAAGGATTTAACCTTCATCTAATAACTCTCTTATCTTTATAAGACGAAAAGATCGATCTGTCACCAAACCGATTTAAACAATAGGGGAAAACGCACTTCTGTCCGGGGTACCTCAATAATTCAGAACAAGTTCCACGCTACAGCTTGGTTCCGCCAACCCTATAATAAACACGTAAAAGTAAAACACAAATTTAGACTGACAGTTTAATGTCAAGTTACACAGAATAATATAAAGATTATTGTGTCTGAGTAGTAGAAAGAATATTGAATAAATAACTAAGCACACTTGAACGAGGAAAAATTTACCGCCCGAACAGGGACTTGAACCCTGGACCCTCAGATTAAAAGTCTGATGCTCTACCGACTGAGCTATCCGGGCTCTGAAAAAGTTGGTATACCCCACGTTTTTGGTACATCACTATACATTTTTGTTTCCAATTACAAGCGTTACATAGTTGTTTTGTTTTCTTTCGTAAAATAGAATCGTATTGGTTATCATTCGAGAGAAAAGTATTTATTTTATTTCCTATTTCTTTATAGGATAACTAATAATATGAAAACGCCTCGCTCTTTATTGCGGTATTATCACGCCAGGCATAAATATTTTGCGGCTTCTGGTGCAAAGCGGATTACGGCAGTACGGATCACTGGCTGATTGTTGGACGCTATTTAGAATAATTAACTTAATTCGTTACATGGGATTCTGAAATATATTCTGCGGAGATAATTATACTTTTAAATAAGAAAAAGAATGTATTGTACATTACGCAGGATTACTTGGAGTTTACAGTATGTTGCTTTATACCTAAGGCCTGTACGGCATCGCTGCGGGATTTATGTTGGACCTCACGTAGTTGGAAATAGAGACGGACAAAACTTTACCCGACACTGCAGGAAACATACAGCATCATTATCTCAAAGTCAGACCCCACTTCATCACAATCCAAAGGTATGTAAAAAGTCGATGGACTTATTTATGTCCGTTACTTATCACATCGATCACACGAGGCTCACGCACTGCAGCCTCTAGTGTATATTTACATCCAACCGTGTTCTTACAAGAGACTTAACTAACCAAATTGCCCTCGTGATCATTTTTAACTAGCTAGCCCTGCTTATTCCCCCCACTCCATATGTGGAACAAAAGCGGACAATTATGATGTTTAAAACATTGAATTTTGATATAAATACATATATTAGAAAGCAATTGCTTTTGCAAGTAATTATGTAGCTTATGCACCTTTTGGTTCCTCAGGTACCACAGACACCAACTTGGGAATGTGTAAGGGAGGATCAGCTTCCCCCGGTATGGACTTCAAAGTTTTACTAGTGTTCTTTAGTTTGGGTTGAGAGAATGTGGTTAACGTCGTCAAAGCAAGTTAGTCTGTTAGCTCTTTTGTTTTGAAGTTCACATTCTTAAAAATACATGTCAGACTTTGGTGAGTGTATATGTTATTTTAAAAATCGTACCACAGAAGGGTATGATTCCTTTATCTCCTTATCTCATTTTTAGCCTACCAAGGTCCCTCTGGACTTGGTCGACAAACTGGAGCGACTGGCATTACTGGACTTCCGTAATCAAGACGGCGTGGATTGCTTAGAGAAGGCCATTCGCTTTGCCGACCAGCTTCACGTTGTGAACACGGATGGGGTCGAGCCAATGGACTCGATCCTTGAGGACCGGTAAGGACACACCGTCAAATCGTGGACAAGGCCACACTGTCATTTAACATCTTTTATTTCAGCTTCATCCATTCATCTTTCACCCAAATCACTTCTCCTGGTCAGGGTGGCAGTGTGTTTTAGCTCAGTGTTTTATTTAAGCTTGTAAAAATGTATAGTTGCTGATTTTTTTGTGTGTCCTGGGTATGAAGTTAAACAGCATCTAACCCTGCAAGTAGCCCTCCAACTTGCAGGGAAAAAAATTGGGGATTGGCACTCCAACCACCGTGAAAACTTGTACTGCTGTACAGGAAAACACAGCTCCAAGACTGTGAACAGGACCCTTTTCTGCTGTCCAGGAGGGCTGCACACATGATGAAGGGGATGGGGGAAACCCCTCGGGGGCCTCATCCCCAGAGGAGTCGAAACCGCCAGAGAGCCTGTGGGGTCAGGACTAGTGGGGATTGGAACAGTGGGCAGTGGCTTAATGGTTAGGGACGTGCACTTGTAATTGAAAGATAGCACGTTCGAATCCCTGACCAGCAAGACACCACTGAGGTACCCTGAGCAAGGTACCGCCCCCAAGCACTGCTCCCCAGGTGCAGAATTAGCTGCCCCCTGCTATGTCACATTGGGTTATATGCAGAGAACACATTTCATTGTTGTGCATTGTGTGCTGTGGTGTGTCAACAATGACAGTCACTAAATTCTAAACTGGCATGGTGTTGTGGTGTCACCCGATGCACGGCAGCACTTGGGTCCAAATCTGAGGAGGCCCATCTGGGTAGGCGACCGTAATGTCTGTCTCTGTGGCATGATGACCATCTCCCTCTGCTGTCGGAGGAGCTTCGTAAACTCTGCATTTCAGTGGCATCACTCTCTGAGGTACGCAAACCAGAGAGTGGCAAGATCTTTGTAGATGGATACACCTATTATTGGTCTGGTCACTCTGATGACTGCTATACTCAGGGAGTAGTTGTAGCTGTTGCTGTGGCGGATTGGCTCCTCCCGATGGTGTCTGATGTCACTCCTTTCAACGAGCGTATTATGAGGCTCAGGTACTCTCTGGGTGTCCTGTCTGTTGGCTCAGTGTATGCTCTGACCGTAGTGAGTGATGTCTCGGTGAGAGAGACATTCAGAACTTTGTTCGGTGGTTGATGGGTGCCCACGAGGTGACACTTCTCTGATCATGGGTGACTTGAGTGCGACCACTGGTCGATTTTTTTTCATAAAGCGTTTGACTAAGTTGATTGAGTTGCCCTGTGGGATGTCCTGAGACTTCGTGGGAACACCCCAAAGTTGCTGGACATCATGGTCGGCCTCTACACTGGTACCGTGAGTGCTGTGCAGAGTGGAGGCAGAACCTCTGCATTCTTCCCGGTGGATTCTGGGGTTCGTCAGGGATGTGTTGCATGAACTGGGTGTTGGGCAGGGTTGTGGGATCCAGCGGCCGTGTGTCATCTGTTAGTGAGGAAAGATTTACTGATTTTGACTTTGCTGATGATGCTGTGATCTTCATGGAGTCAATGGAGACTCAGATCAGGGCTCTCGAGAGATTGAGCAAGTAGTCAGAGTGTCCTGGATCAAAACCAAAATCCAGGCCTTTGTTGAGTTCTTGGGCACACATGTCAACAGTGTGTCTGTCAGCAGAGAGAATGTCGACCTCATTGAGAGGTCTACTTACTTTGGCTGTGACATTCATGTCTCTGGTGACTCTTCCTATAAAGTCAGCTGACGGATTGGGAGAGCATGGGGAGGGGGTGAGGAGGTTGCTGGAAAGGGGTATGTGGTGTTCCCGGTAGCTTTGTAAGAGGGCGAGGGTCCAAGTCTTGCCACTACAGGTAAAGTCCTGTAGTGGCTTGGACCAGCTAAGCGGAAGTTTGACCCTAGTCTACAGTGGATGTAAACTACCAAGTTTTTGTTATTGTTGACAAACTATAAAAAAATTGGTTACACCATACAAATAGTTTCAACGCAACACTAAATTATAATGTAAATTTTATACTTGTATCATTAGGTGTACGGTTCATGGTAAAAAGAAAAGTTTAAAAGTGGTAAAAATGGCACAGATGTAAACGACCTAATGAAACTTTTTTGTTTTTAACATGCAATAATATAACATTATCAGATATCATTCTTATAACTTGTTACTTTTTCTACTGATTTATGATAAAACTTGGTCGCTGGCTTGATATATCTTTTCCTCTGCATGAGGTACTGTACGTTTGGTATGTCACAGGGCTGGGCGATGTGTGATGTTAATACCAACATTGCATATTATGCACATGCATTTCTAAAATAGCTGTGCAGCCCACTGCTGGTGCAGTGTCACTGTGACTTAACAGTAAAGTCATTTCTCACGATGAGGGAGAATTCCCCCCTTATGTGTTTGATATGGGGAGGGTTAGATTTTCAGTGGGAATACAATAACAACTGCATGGATTCAATAGCCTTAGCCATGGCATTTTAGTAGAATCTGCTTCCCTCCTCCTCATGGCAAATGCTGTTCGCATATTTAATTAGAACTTTTGTTTTCCCAAGATAACTTTTATTTTGGGAAACCAACTTGAAGACGATGTAAAACGGGTACACGAGAAAATCGGTACGGTCAAGTACACATATTGAGAAACACCCATTAACTACAATGTAGCTTAAGTACCAGATTACTTGAATTGTCTAATTAATCGGTAGACTACTCGATAATTGATAGTGACAGCCCTAAAATAAATGGTAAGATAATAAAACTGATAAATTAAACCAGGGGCAAAATCAACAGATTTGACAACGAAGTATAATTTAAGTTGGTCTTCAAACTAATTTTAAAAGAAAATTGATGCTAACAGTAATGTGTTCTTGAGATTGAACCAACTGGAAAATGTCAGCACCGGCCTCCCATTGAATGACCAAGACTGATGCGTGCTTACAAGAAACAACAAAACAACGTTGTAATGAATTTCGAGCGAATGGTGTGGGTTATAGAAATCAAAACAAACTGTTTGAGAGGTGTTAAGGGTTAGCTGTATTTATATATTGCTATAACTAAAGAAACCAGACAGACTGTGTTGTGGAACATCTATATTATTGCTTTGTTAATTTGCCTTTTCATATTATGTATTTTTCCTTGTCTTTTTAAGCACAGAGTGGGTGGCAAAGCAGCAATATGAACCAATTAATCAGGTTTTTTTTGGACATTGTTCCTTTTGTGTGTTACTGTGTAAATGCAGTTCGTCTTATGCGGTTTATGACCACGCATCTAATGGAATATGTCTTAATGTCCAAAGTCCTTAAGCATCAATGATAATCCATCTTTGGTCCTTCAGCATGCTGTACCTGAGAGATGACCGCATTGAGGAAGGTGACCGTGCAGAGCAGCTACTTGGACTTGCCAAAAACACCCTGGAGGGCTACTACGTGGCACCCCCAGGTGAGGGGTGCGCTTTGGTACAGGGTCTGTGCTGATAAGGGCGGCAGCTCTTCACCTGGGGCTGCCATGAATGATTGTAAACTGGTGGCCCCCACCTTGTACCTCATCAGTCCATCTTTCTCCCTGACAGGAAACATCCCTCTCCCAGAGCGCGAGGAACGTGAGGTCCTGCTGAAATACTCAGAGATGTGACTGTGGAAACCAACCAACTGAACAGCCAGATTTAACTGTATGAAAATCACCCTACCTTTAAATGGTCTCAGAATCACTAGCCATGACTGCAGAATTCACTAATGTGGTATACTTACCAAAGGTCCGTGAGTGCAAACAGGCACCTGTGGTAGTTACAGGAATTGTTTTGAATAGGTTTATTTGCAAATGTAATAAAGACCACCAAAACTGAATGCTTTTTTAACCCCCAACCCCCAACATGTTCTCAAATCTGCAACGAATACTAATGTTTCGCCCCATTCGACAATTTTAAGAATGCCACAAGTCTCACACACTGTTTTCATGTTGGTGAAGATGATGTATGCTTTGCTTGTATTTCCAGCATTTCTAAACATTAAAATGGAAAACCTTTGATTCCATCTTTTAATTGAAAAAACAAAAACTTTATAAACAGCTATTACCAGATACAAAGGATACTGGCAGATGGGGAAAATGACAACTAATTAAAATGTTTCATGATAATTAAAAAATGGGAGAATTCAATACACAATCAGATTTGAGCTGTGGTCATTCAGAAGATAGGACAGTCTTCAGTGGGTTATTAAAAAAACATTTACAATGTGGCACATGCTACAGGATAGCCTGGATTTAACAGGGTGATGAAAATGGGCAGTCAGCATTAATACAAGGTTGATCTTCCGAGAAAATTCTTGTATCATGTCCTGGGACCATACAACTGTCCGAATGAATCCAGCAAGTTCACACACTTCTGCAAAGGCTTACAACTTGGCTCTTAAGAGAGACATACAGAAACCCCCTTCGTCACGGAGATATCAGCACCCCACTATGCCAACGGAAGCCTCAGAAAGCAGTCCAGATAATGGAATGTTACAAACCAAATGGGTATTAAAATGAAAGGGGGACACCAGCACACTCGTACACATACACACAAAGGGGAGGGGGGCGGTGGAGAAAATCATCACAAAAGCCGCTAGTCGTCGTCCTTTGGCAGGTTTACCGATAATGGCGGGGAGGCGGGCTGTGGGGCAGTGGCGGGAGCCGGCGGGGCGGAGGACTGTGGTGTGACACTGCGTGTCGGTGAGGAGGTGGAGACTGATAGCGCGGGGGTGGTGAGCCCCGGCCGTGGTAAGGTGGAGAGTACCGCCCCCGTGACCTGGACCGGGACCTTGAACGGCCCCAGCTGGACCCCCTCTCCTCGTGGACTCGGATAAAGGCAGTCTCTCCCTGTAATCCAGCAAAATATCCTCATGCATTCACCACTACCAGCAGAGAGACCAGGCAGCTCTGCTCCATGCCCTCCAGACTAGACATGTAAAACAGGGTCAATCTGTAACATCCTGCCTCATGTGACATCCACACACCGCCCATCTGTGATTAATTACATTTCAAGGTTTTCCCACATTAATACAATTTCACATTAGATTGTATTTAACAGATGTATTTAAAAACAGTAGAAGGCAGCTTAAACATTTATATAAAGGGATGGGCTTTGACCCCTTGGTGGCATTATGGTGCCAGTTGCAGATGAATTTGCCCACAGAATAAATATACAAATCCCCCTGCTAAATTTTCCACCTTCAATGTGTTTAACTCCTGCTACATTTAATTCAGCAACAAAGCTTTTTGCCAGGGTTATGGGAGGAATAATTTTAAAGAAAAATTCCCTATTTTGTGGGCAAGTTTAAAAACCACTCTGCTAGTAGTCAGTTACCTGGTGCGAACGGAATTCTGTACGGTCGAGGCGCCGCAGAGCGTACTCCATGTCCTCCCTTCGCAGGAACTCCACTACTCCTTCCCCATCCCGCTGCACGTCAGCGAAGCACACATCTCCAGCTTCCCTCATGTGATCCTTTAGGTCCTGCCAGCTTCCGGTAGGGGGCAGGCCTAGTGAGCAGCAAGGTATCTCTCAGCATGGTACCTTGTCTTAATGGGAATCATGCCATTAATTTATCCAGAATAACTTAAGAATAAGTGTCAGCTCAAGAAATAAGGGTTGAAGCCCAGAAAATGATCCACATATTGGTCAATTGACATATTACCTCATTTGCACCACATGTAATGCATTATATAGGTTCATGATAATTAGTTTCTTTATGGTATGCTGGACAACAAAAAAATTATAACTCCTCAGATCCTCTGCATCTTCTGTCTAGAGCCTGTTGTGTACCACATAACTTCTCCCTTTCCTGCTCTAATTACAAGCCATCAAGCAAGAAATTCAGCCGTTAGATCCAGAAACCTCTACCTCAAAATGTTTCATATCCATTTTATTGGATAAAATGTCTTTGAGATTCAATAGACCTAGCATTTCACATGCCTTCACAATAAGAATGTTTGTTTCCTCAGGTCAATCATACTGCTTTCCAATTCACTGCAAGTAACTGCAAATAACATTCTACCTACTCAACAGCATCATAAATCTGAAGATGTGAAATGTCTGAAGGCACTTTACTCCCAATTTAATTAGGCAAAATAAATCCTATACATGCAAATTGTGAAAAGCAAACCCCAAAAACCTAGACATTTTAGATCAACAACTAACCTGCTTCTCATCAGGAAGTTTTCTGGTTGCCCTAGTTTATGACTGCTTGTGAGATGCAGTTCTTATGATGACTGAAGTTCCATACCATAAATGACCATGAAACTCTGTGACAGACTCCATGTCCATCTGAACGGAAATGTGTCCTCTTTTTTTGTCTGATGGATCACAGAATACTGGGCTGGCCTTTCAGTTATCTAACTTACTATAATATAAGTATAATACTCATTGACAACTTATACCATCATGAACCCCTCTTCAGTCAGCAGCTTGTCGACATAATTTGTCACCTTGGTTTTATTTACCTTTCTGCGCATAAAACCCTACTGGATGAATGTGTACCCCTATCATCCCAGCAACAGTCACCTCTTCCAGGGATCCACATAAATGGTAAATGGATTGCATTTTATATAGCATACATACATTTTCCAAAGCGCTTTACAATTTTGCCTCACATTCACACACCAGTGGCGGAGGCTGCCATACAAGGCGCCAACCTGCTCACAGGAAGCAATTCGGGGTTCAGTGTCTTGCTCAAGGACACTTCGATGGGGTCAGGAGGAGCCGGGGCTCGAACCTGCAACCCTCCGGTCGCACTAACTCCTGCGCCACCATAGCTCTGGCCTTTTTCTGTTTTTAATTCCTTTCTGAATTTTATGAGTAATGCAGCATATAAGTGTAGGTTACTGATGAAGGGCTGCCTCCCACATATTTTAATGACAAAAATGTAGAGAAGACGACCATGAAGCTTGGGGCAGAAGGGGAGAAATGCAAAAATCACACACATAATGAATGATCATGCAACAGTTCCCTTATAACTATTAAACAACAAATTAAAGAGCATCCACCTACCAGTCACTATTACTCTAAACTCAGATCTTCGCGTTGGGGGCCCAAACCTCCCTCGGGGACCCATTCCCATGGGGCCACTAAATTTGGAGCCGGAGGAGCGGGGGTACTCAACACGTAGTTTGCAGTCTCCAAATCCATATCCATTCCTGCCATATACAGCATCTTCTGCATCCCTGGATTAAGCAATTTAAAATACAACATCATTTGTACTTTGTTGCATTACAAAACGCTCAATAAAAACAAAAATATACCAATACAGAGAAATAACTGAGAACTAACCGTGGATCCTCAAAGCGGACAAAGGCAAACGGGATTGTACCCCTGTTGTTTTTCAGCTCTATATCTCGAATTTTGCCGTATTTGAAGAAAAGGTCCTCAATGTCCCTCTCCTGCACATCAGTAGGAAGGTTCCCCACATAGATCCTTCCATCTGCCATGACTTTGCTGGGACTGGCCCTAAGAGGACAAACCAGAAACTAATTATTTTTAAATTTGAATAATCAACACTTAGGTGTGTTGTGACAACGTTACACTCAGCTTATATGGAAGCTTAGCACAGATTGCCATCAAAATAAATAAAAAAAACCATACTTTAACAAGAAAAAAAAACATTTTCTGCCAAAACACAAAAAGGTTATAACGATCGATTCGATAAAAACAAAAAGCGATTTGCCTACAACTCTATACCACAGAAAATAGTTTAAAAACAAAGGAATGGTTGTAAACGTAATATAAGAGCCAAACAGGATGCAATTACTTTGAATAATAATTTTAATTCGCGTGTCCATCTGGTCTCGAATTCCCTGTATAATTAATGTTTTCGAATAAACATTCTTAAAAGATTATCTGGTCTCACTCGCGTTGCAAATACTGGTTGTCAGACTGGCTTCGAAAGGTGGTACAGAAGAAACGAAACGAAGTGCCACCACAGTACTAACACAAAAAACTAATAAAATCCGTTGTTTATTTGGAAAAGCACCTAAACAGTAACACTGAGAAGCATACAATTTAAAGCAAACCGGATGCCTACATTGACAGAACTATTTATATTGTTCACTGTTCTACTTATACAGTTAACGTCAAGGGCTGTGCCGCCAAATCAAACTATTATTCAGCGGTCTATATGGTGTGACAGAACTATGAACGTGGGCTTCGTGTTTTCATAGTGGATTTGCGCGCACTAAAGCTTTCTACATTACTTTAAAAAGTGTATATCAATAATCCAACATCAAATTTAATCAATGATATTAAAAGAGATGGCCAGCTAACTGTTTCGTGCCGGGGCTAACTAGGTAGTTTGTTAAATTAGTACAGCATAATTATATTTGTACAATGCATATATATAACATAAATATACTTCTTTAACCGAAGTCGCCGTTAGTGCCGTGGAGGAGTACGGCCCTCCAGTCCCAGCAAAGGCATCGCCTTGCATGCAGCAGCTCCGACCTACCCGGAACTTGACACCCATGAGACACCGAGACTCGGCCAAGAAGCGGCAACTGCGCGCAGGCAGCCCGTTAAAGCGTGCACAGCGGCGCCAAGCCATGAAAGGTTTAATGTTACGTGGTTCCCGCAATGCTTTGGTCCGAAAAAGGTTAGCTAACACCGCCGCCGACCGCTAGCTAGCGGCTCCTTTTGTTAAGATTCTCGTCTTCCGGTTCTCTATCCCAGCGCCGCGCACCGATAAGTCAACTACAGTTTTTCTGGTTATTTCTACAAATAACATGGCTCGAATTAATCATATTATACGTACCTGTGTCCGTGTTGTGTAGCCCTAGCTGCTACGTGTGCGTATATAAATGTATTTATTATAATATTATTAACAGTAATATTATTTTATTTTGATAACCCGTCCGAAGGATGGCCTCCCCCGGCGCAGGAAGTAGATTTCTAACCGCCTTCTACGGTTTTTTTTAGCCACGCCCCCATAGAGGTCAAAGGGAAACCGCTGCTGGATACCTTGGCCACTAGTGATGCGAGAAACCCATCGTGGGTGGGGCTACCTTATACAGCCAATCACGGCCAGGTTCAACTTTTCTCGAAGCGACAAATTAGCCAATTGGAAGAAGCCGGTACTGACCGAAACTGCAGTCCAGTAGGTCGCGCTAATGCACCTGTTAGTTGGTTGCCAATTCTTTTAGGAATAAGAATAACAATAACAATTAAAACTCGAGTTTTCGGTTAAGAGTTCTTCGCAATGTTGGTTTGGTTTCCCGTGTTGTTTTATCGCCTTCGAAGTGTGCAATTTTTAAATAATAGTAAAAAAATGTATTTAGTTTAAAAAGTAGCACAGCTTAGTATTGTTGTTTAAGGCAGACGAGGCGAAAAATTGCGACGCGGATATCGATTGCAGACACGTCATAAATTTGGCAGCATTCCACTGTCGTCAATGCAGCGCAGAGTTAGCTCGACATTCTTACAGACTTGAATTATGTTCAGTATAGAGTACCCCTCAGGAGAAGAACTCCGGCAGGACTCAAAAGCGAGGCTCTTTCATTTTCGATCGTTCGTGCAAAAGGGGCAGATGCCCAGACCCCCACCAAATGTAAAAACACTGTTAGATAGATAAACAGCAGCATGCTACGGCGTCTTAATAGTTAGACTACAATAGTTGAGTATATATGAGGCCATTTTATGGGCACAGATACAGTTTAGAATTAAATGAACTTCATTGATCTCTGAGATAAATTCTTGTGCATATAACTGCATGAGAGCATGTCGAGCACAGACAAACATACATTATGTTCCTCTATTCCTTGGCTTATAATGTACTACCCCCACAGACCCATTTAAATGGCTGTATGAACACGAAGATGAAGGCAAATGTGTTACAAGTAAACACTGCAATATAATGAGCTAATCACAGGCTGATAAATTGTGTGAATAATTTAGCATAGTTCAAATTCAAATTCAAAGAACTTTATTTGTCCCCGAGGGGAAATTTAAAAGGCACAGAGGAGCAGCGCACACACAAAACAGTTGTAACATTGACACAACAGATGACACACAATAACAGACGTGTTTTTTTTTTTTTTTTAGCAGAGGACCAGCAGTGATCAACAAATGAACACTATGAACGATAATAAATGAGTAATAAATGATTTAAAATACAGAGGCAATAAGGTGCATAATAAAGCATTTTAAAGCTCATTAAACATATGCCTGAGTTTCACTTTCTATTCCGGTCCCTTCACCTGATTATGCTACGTCATGTATGATAACACCTAGGTGACTCAGCGCTTTATGTTTTATGTTGGCTTGTTTTTTTGTCTCCTTTTATTTCCTTTTCACTGATATTCTCACCCAGCATTGTGAGTATCGAGCAAAGTGGGCAAATGCTGGGTGAGAGGTGAACACCCTGATGCCAAAGTAGACCGATAGAGGTGGGGAAATATGTTTGTTGAATGTTTGAGCTTGGTTTGCTGGTGTTTTGTGACCAATCAGGACTTATAGGGAAATAAGTGTTATAACATATTAACATGCTGGACTGCTGTGCTGTTACCAACTGTGAGGTCCGGAGTTTTATTCTAAGTGAGCTGTTGGAGATGCTGATTTTATTTATCTTCCACACATGAAGCCTAGGTTGCAGCGACTCTGTGAGGAATACTGCTGACCCTGATTGGGATAGGTATGTAGAAGTTGTATGGATAGATAGATGGATGTGTAAAATGTGAGGTCAGAAGATAAGCATTAAAGCACGTAACATAGCTGAATAAGCGTAAATTAATTCACTTTCTGCAGAAGAGCACAATTCCTGCTTTTTCTGAAACACTTTGGAACACAAACAAATTTCTTTAGCAAACTAATTGCATAAAAGTAACTGCTTGAAAATAAATATATAATTAAATAAATAAACCACTACAAGGAAGAGTCACAACTGAGAAACTGAAAACAAAAAGAAAAAAAATGAGGTGAGGAAAACAAAACTTAAAGGTATTTTTTGAGTGTCAGGGGGATGGGTCCATCAGCTGTCTACATCAGAACTCAGAAGTGAAAATTGTTCTCTGTTGTTCCACTTTACAAATATAATGCAGATAGACAGATGGAGAGAAATGGCTGCATTTTGTTTTGATGGAGCTCAACATCAGACATACATATACAAACTTTTGTGAATGAATATTGCAAAAATATCAGTAATTGTCTTCCTACTAAATAGAATGCTGTTTTTTGTTGTTATTTCTAGTAGAACTCCAATAATGGAGGGGGGATTATGGTGTGGGGTTATTTTTCAGGGGTTGGGCTTGGCCCCTTAGTTCCAGTAAAAGGAACTCTTAATTTTGCAGCATTCGAAGCAATTTTGGTCAATTTCATGCTCCCAACTTTGTGGGAACAGTTTGGAGATGGCCCCTTCTTGTTCCAACATGACTGCGCACCAGTACACAAAGCAAGGTCCATAAGGACATGGTTGAGCGAGTCTGGTGTGGAGGAACTTGACTGGCCTGTTCAGAGCCCTGACCTCAACTTGATAGAACACCTTTGGGATGACTTAGAGCAGAGAATGTGAGCCAGACCTTCTCATCCAATATCAGTACCTAAAGTCACAAATGCTCTCCTGGAAGAATGGTCCAAAATTCCCATAAACAAACTCCATATTACAGCTTATGCATTAAGAATGGGGTGTCATTAAAGTTCATGTGTGTGTAAAGGCAGGTGTCCCAGTACATTTGGCAATATAGTGTTTGTTGTGATATTTCTGTTTATACCCTTCTCCCATAATATCATCTAAACTAGCAAAATATATAAATTCAAGCTGCTGCAGCAACAGAGGAAGATGATGACTTCTTCATCTTCACAGAGGATGTGGGTATTTTCCAGAAGCCAACTCAGAGCAAGGCCGAGCTGGAGTCACTGCACTACTTTGAGGATCAAAGGATGGATTTGGCATCTTTGGAGCGGTATCCCCTAATCAAGCACCTTTTTGTGAAGATTAACATAAACATTCCATCCTCGGCTCCATTCAAGCATGTTTGGTGCCTTGATTAATAATCAAATGATTAATTGCTTAGAAACAAATTGCTATGGATAAAGGTGCTATCAGTCTGCTTATTACTCAGTGTTGCTGATGCAAAGTAGGCCCTTCTATACCAAACACCAAGTAAGTTAATTATTATACAATTACAGGTCACTAACAAACATTAAACTGTTTATTACTTTAAAATTAATATTTATCTGGGTGATTCCAGGGATATATGGGGATCTGGGATGTAACAGGCTGGTCAGAATATTTGATCTGTTGACTGTTTGCCATTGTCACTTTTATGGTATGCCTTGTCAGGCAGAGAAAAGCTGTTGCTCTAAAACATTGTCCACTTAATCAACTCAACAACAGATGGATCAAACTGGCCAATAAGTAGAAGGTTTGCAATTTCATGCTCACTTGGAGAAGTATTGTAGCACCGGCTGGACCCAGGCATCACAAGAGCAGCGAAGAACAAGGAGACTTGCTTCCTGGGATGCTGGGACATACCAACCCCACCGGCGCTACACTGCCCCCTCCTTGGAGGTTGATCGTCCAGGCGATAACCGCCCCCAGTACCCACCTCAGTTCCGAAGCAAGTCCCTGGTCTAGTTGCAGCCATTAGTGCGTCGCCTCCAATGACAGGGGCTTTTACCTCAGTTTTTAACTCTTTTAATCCACTTTCTCTAGAGGATTTAATATCTCTAATTAAGAATTTGAAGTCACCCTCTAGTACTTCAGATGTTTTCCCAACTTCTCTGTTCTTAAAGGTTCTTGGTGCTATTGACTCTAGCCTAGTATCTATTATTATTTGCTCAATGCACTTTGTTCTGTGTTCCTGATTATTTTAAACATGCTGTTTTTCATCCCTTGTTGAAAAAACGTAATGTTGACCCTTCCCTTACGAAAAGACTATAGGTTCATCTCAAAACTGCATTTCTTTTTAAAAAATTAGAAGAGGTTATTGAGCAACAACTAGCTAGCTACCTTGAGACAAACGAGCTCTTGGACCCCTTTCAATCATGGTTTCATAAGAATCATTCCATAGAGACAGCACTACTAAAAGTTTCAAACATCCTACTAATGGCTACAGATACTGGCAAGTGTTCTGTACTACTTTTGCTTGATCTCAGTTCGGCTTTAGATGCTATTGACCATAAGATCCTTTTAGGATACCACTCGGTAGGTATTACTGGATCAGCTTTAGCCTGGTTTTCATCCTATTTAGCTGATAGGAGTTTTTCAGTTTCTGTGGGTAACTTCAACTAGTGCCTCGCTGTCGTGTGGGGTGCCTCAGGGTTCTGTACATGGGCCTACTCTTTTTTTCATTATACATGCTACTGGTAGTTCACAGTATTAACTCTTTTAAGGATATTTCTAATCATTTTTATGCTGATGACATCCAGCTTTAATGTTCTTTTAAGCCTTCTTTTAAGGTTGTCATAAAAGTGCTTAGAAAGTAATGTAATGTTGTGAAAACTGAATATACGAATAAAATTTAACGGAATTGAAATATATAGTCCTAGGTTAATTCTAAGGCTGGGAAATCTGATCGTGCCTCACAACCCTTTCAGAACTTGCCGTCACCCAAATTTGGGTCGCGACCCATGGGTTGATAATCGTTGACCTATAATACAAAAGTGGGCAATTTCTTACAGCTCTCCCTTAACATTTCAGGGGAGGCTTTCAAGGGAACTTCCATTAGCTCCCTGGTAATTCGAACCATGCCTACAAGAAGCTGACATGTTCTTCGTAACACTCGATTCTTTTCATATTTTTTTTACCCGTTCTAAAAAAAAGTACGGCGTTGCTTCCTGATGTCAACAATGCATTCCAGGTGGATGTATTTAGAAGCATGTAATACATTGAGTCATTTAACGAATAGACGCAGAGCCACTAGTGGTAGTGACAGCGACTTCACTGGGCTTCCCTTGTTATTTACCCGCCCACTGATACTTAGTAGGCTTGCTCTTTGTCACGGAAGTCTCTTAACATACCTGCCTAAAAAGACCTAACACATATAAATTAAATAAAGTATTTACGCGTTTACATTTATTTAAGTCAAGGCAATTAAGAGTGTAATATTAAAAGATATTGCCATAAAGTACGCAGGGCACGGACCAGAGAAGCAGGAGAAAGCGATGAGGGAATCAGGGAATAAGGGATTTAATTGACAATACAATGACAGGACTAGGGAAACATACTCTGACGTGGACTTAAATAAACAGGACTAATGAAAACAACTCGAAACAGCTGATGACACGGGGATTCCATATGATGTTAACGAGGGAGGCGTGGCACACAGGAGGATCGGACGAGCAGGGTGTGACAGATATCAACATATAATGATATAAAGAATAAAAAATGCAAGCACGAGTCAAAACCTAGAAACCGAAAACTAAAAAGTGATGTAGGGAAAATGAAACTTAACGGAATTTTGTCAGGAGGTGGGTATATAAGCTGTTTATTAGGAAGGTAGGCTACCTACGGGACTTCATTCGGCGAGGGGAAGAGAACATCTCATTTTGAAAAGGATTATACGCATATCATCTTTAAACAATCGACTACCCGCAAGGTGAGTGACAAGTTTATCTGACAAGGCGTTTGTAACAATTTACTGTGTATACCGTACGTACTGTATAGGCTATATGCAATAACTGCATTTGATCTTGTATTATCTACTGAACTCCTCTCGGTGCTTCATTGAAATTAATATTAGGAGACGGGCGTTACAGCGTAATCTTTTAAAGTTGTGTTCAGTTATTGACATCGTATTGTGTTTTTTAAACAATCTTCACAGATTTAACGCTATGGATCTGATCATCAAATTCATGAATGGGCAAACGTTTAGTTTGTCAGTCGAATTGAATGCAACCGTCGAGCAGCTGAAGAATCTGATCCAAATCAAACAAGGAACACCCAGCACCAGACAGTGCCTATCTGTGCAGAATGGGCAGAGAAGAGACCTGACTGATGAGTCCAGAACACTGGCGGAGTATGGGGTGCGCTCG
>JAODLD010000046.1:31348254-31370385 GCA_026781065.1 Mormyrops boulengeri | reverse complement strand
ACAAAGGCTGATCTACGAGGGAAAGCAGATGGAAGACGGCAAGAAACTGGAGGACTATGGTGTTAAGAATGAGAGCACCATCTTCCTCACTCTGCGTCTGAGAGGAGGCTAACAATGAGGAAGGAATGATTTTGCCAAGGCATTAATCTAAAATGCTGCAGTTTTAATAACATTTAATCATTCCGGTGGAGATAATAACAATTTACTCAAGGCATTTGTTAACAGGTTTTATTTAACAGACAACTCAATATAATGTAAAGTTGGATGGGCAAAAGAGATTAAAGTGATGTCTTTTCAGTCCATTTCAGACAACGGAAAAATTTATTTATGTTCTATGAAAATCTTTGGATGTTAGCAAACTGCTGAACATTACAATGTTATTAGGCCTATTGCTAGCCTGTTTAATACTGTTCTACATTTATTATTATTTTTTTTAATGATGTACCACAATCATTCTGATCATGTTTGACATTTGGAATAAATCAAAACTTAACCGTTCCTCTTGCATTGCAAATTGAGTTCCCAGAAAATGATGAAATATTTAGGTATCACACATTCAAATACAACGGCCAAAACTTTAACAGAATCTGCATAAGTGATATCCCCGTTCAGTGAAACACCCACTGAGAGACCTGTTGAAAAAGCTTTGGTAATGGATGATTCCATTGTAAGAAATGTGAGGATACAGAGTCCAAACACAGTAAATCGTCTTCCAGGGGTCGGAGCGACTGACATCACATCACATTTGAAAGTGATGCTAAGAGTAAATGTAAATATTCAAGCATTATTATCCATGTTGGAACTAATGTTGTCCGGTAGAAGCAATCAGAGGTCACAAAAAGTATTTTTGTAGAGGTGTGCAAAGTATGTCAGTAATACAGTATGCTCTGGTCGCATCCCTTTTAGACAGGGTGATGAAATCTAAAGCAGATTATCGTCACTCAATCGCTGGCTGTCTGAATGGTGCCCAGTAAATGATGTGGATTTTATATGCAATTTTACAGATGTTTTAGGGCAGGTCTGGGCTTTTAAAGACAGATGGCCTTCACCTTTCGTGGGCCGGTGCTGATCTCCTCTAAGAACATGGCAAATAGTCTTAGGTCACAATGCCGACTCACAAGATACAAGTTCAAGGTGCAGACAGACCAGCTTAACCAACTGACGTGGACTCATACATCATTGGACTCGCAGGTGACACTTAGCAATAATGTCTATTGTATTTACTGATGATAAAATATCCAATAACATCGGCTGCTCATGACATTCAGATATCTGGCTCTGCTACGCCTGATAAAATAATGGGGCATTTGAATTCTTCTCTTTGATAGGTGAATCTGATCTACTAAAACTAATATCTACAACTGTTTGTTAGACATTTAATGCTGTTTAAAGAGATGACACCACTAATAAGTAGAACTGTACTTAATATGATAAACTCATCTTTAAGATGCTGTTGTCAGACTTGTCCTTACGAAACCAAACCTGGATCCCACTAATTTGGCTGAGTACAGACCTATTTCTACACTTCCTATAATTTCCAAAATCTTAGAAAAAGTAGTTGCTAGTCAGCTCTCCCTGTTCTTGCAAAACGATATTAATGAAATGTCCCAGTCAGGGTTTAGACCAAACCAGAGCACTGAAACTGCACTAGTGAGAGTCATGAATGACTTATGGCTGCTGCTGATTGTTGTGTATCCTTGTTGGTTCCGTTGAATCTAAGCACATTTACATGACATTTTGTTGGCAAGGCCAGAGTCTTTGGTTGGTGTTAAAAGGCAGGCACTGTCCTCTTATATCCAACTGTCCATCACCAGTTTGTTCATGTGAACAATGAATTCTCTGATTCCACCACAGTGAGGTATGTTGTCCCACAAGGTTCTGTCCTGGGCCAACTACCGTTCACCTTATTCATGTCGCCCTTTGGTGATATTATTACGAAACATAGTGTGAGTTTTAATCATGCAGATGACACTCAGCCGTACATATCTGCCTCAGCTGTCAAAGACTAAGGAATGTTTATCTGAAGTTAGGAGCTGTATGGCCAGTAACGTACTTCTGTTAAATCCCGACAGTATTACTGCTGGACCCTAAGACAATCCAGCATGTTGTTGATAGCATAACGCTTGATTTGAACCAGCAGCCTTCCAGTTGCTGGCGCAGATCCCTTGCCTCGGAGCCAACACTCCATCCACAGTGGAAGCACAGTGGTTAGAAGCCTTGGTGTCACTATTGACACAGCCTAGTCTCTGGATGCTCGCATAAATCGTATGGATAATTAAAGCAGCTTTCTTGCATCTGAGGAATACAGCAAAATTTAGAACAATACTCTCATTTCAGGATGCAGAAAAGTTATTACATACCTTTATAACCTCTAGCATGGATTACTGCAGGCCCAGTCAGTCAGTGACCTGTAATTTAGTGTACTATGTGTGCCATTAAATAAACTCAATTTCATGCAGAGTGCTGCAGCAAGAGTCCTAATAGGGACTAGGAAACATAGGCATAGCAGTCCTAAATTGATCTCACTCCACTGACTTCTGGTTAGGTCTCATATCAACTACAAGGTACTACTGCTACTGCATTTTTGTTAACCCATTGGCTACTATGATTACTTTTCCCCCACTTTGAACCTAATTGGCTTCACTGCATTTAGGACACCAATTACTGGACCCAGTGGAATCTGGTTTTACAGTTCTTTGGCCTCCGGGTGGTCCAGCGACTCTCCTAGGTTCAGTGAAGAAAGTTCATCGCTGGCAACATAGGTGATTTTAACAGAGGTAAAATGCACCCCCTACTGGTCAGATTAAAATGGTATTTGAACATATTACCTTCAATCAAATTGAATTACATTGTAAAATTATATATTAAGTATATAAAATCACATAAAATTCTAATTATAGTATATTTTATGTGCTTTTTTTAAAAATACATTTATTTATCTGTATAAATGACTGGTTGGGCTGTCCTATCTTGCACCCACTGGGCGAAAAGCCTAGAGTCACCTAAGGCTGGAAGGAATTGTTTCCAGTCTGGATTAGGTACTAGAGGAGGGCAAAAGGTGACCAGACCAAACATTTCATTCTTGCATACAGACTTGCAGAGCTGACTCCCATATTGTACCAGCTTGTCATCCTATCCACATGCAGTTAAATTAGTAAACCGTAACAAAATTCCCCTTCAACCTTCTGATCCCTTTGTCTCGAGAATCAGTTCCATGTTCCCACAGATGCATATCATACATTGAAAACAGTTCAAATAATAGTATTTGCAGTAATTTTATTCAATAATTACAGTGTAAACAATTAGACAATGGGAAAATAAGAAAATACATACTGACTATTGGTTTATGTGCCAAGTGTTATTTGAGCTTTAAGGGTCATACCCTTCAATTTGACAGTTAACAGGTTAACATCACAATAAGAACAAATGCTTCAGTTCCTAAGTTTACATTAAGTGAAGCTGGAAATAAAAATGCAGATATTACACTGGTTTGCAAAGTTATGTAATCTGATCTGGAAGCTTTTGCCTATTCACATCAGCACATTTCATTTGGCTGGTGTGGATCATCAGCAGTCATAACGTCTTATTACTGCCAGACTCAACATCTAATTTACATGGACATTCAGCCATTGTGCTCCTTAAAACAAGTATGTTAATAGTTTATAATTTCCTAAAATTTTGTCAGTTACCCTCATTTCCTATCTGTCATATTCGGTCACATTTTCCCCTTGGAATGCAGCTGTTTTCAAAATCCCCCAGGGGCCAACACAAAGGAAGTGTTTTTTTCCCATGGTTTCACTTCCTCACGGAGGCCAGGTAGGCATACCAAAACAAGGCTACCAGGTTGGCAAACAGCACACGAAACTGGGAAAATAAAACAATAATGATTATGCAGAGCACAAACGCAATGATTAAAGTCCAGTATTGATTATGGTGGTTATGTCTCATCTTGCCACACCTGAATGGGAACAAAGTTGATATTAACAAACTGGAATGGGGTCCACACTTTCCAGTTCATCTTCAGGGCTGGCCAGTAACTTGCTTTCAGTTTATCTTGGAGCACGGGCCATCTCTTTCTCTGAAAGTCAATCGATTTCAAAAGCAGACTGTCATGACTGTCCTGTGTTTAGTCGTTAGGTCTGACATCTTATTTCGAAGCAACATGAAACCACAACCATTTAGTGGACATAGTAGCAATGGGAGATCTACCATAGTGAATCAGGAACGTTAAGGCTATAGCAAGAAAGCCCCCCCCCCTTGTAGTTAAACCACTGCTGGTTTGACCCTGGGGACAGTTGAACTATACTGCTATTTGAGTTACAGGTGAACAAACTTATCCGTCATGTTTACAAAGAGGATTAGTTACTGGCTGCCCCAGGGAAAGGGCCAGAAAATAGATGACATTTGCTTGATTTGGACTTGGTGTAGTTAATTCAGCAAGAAGATCACAGAAGTGCCCGGAACTGACCTCCAAGATGTTCATGACAATGAAAAAGAGCAGGAGAAAGGCCGGTGCAAAAACCAAGCGATCCAGTATCAAACGTTTCAGCATGCAGTAAGGAACAGTAGATGGCACCAACAACTCCAACAGGTGATAGAAATAATGGGTTATGGGGCCTGTGATACACAGTCTGAAATCAAAGTGGAACAGAATATAAATACAAAAAGTATAAATACAGAAACAGACACTATATTAAACTGAGAACAAAATAGAGGTCTTTAATTGAAAAAAAAAATCAAATAATAAAAAATATTTAATAATGACTTAAACGATTCACAAACCCATAGATAGCAAAGCGAGCAATTCCAGGAACATCAATGACTTTTTCAGGCCGGCCGTTTTTAAACTTTCTTCTGTTTTCCAGAGCTTGAGAAAGCAGATTCCCCAAGGCAGAAAGAACTGCACTGTGAATGAACAAAATCTCTTATGTTGCTAGCCTTACACCATGAAATGCGGTTTGTTAGATTATCAACTTAGACTGCTGACAAGGTCACCATGTTAGTTTTAAGTGTACTAGGTTCAAGGAAAATACATAACTGCAAGGTTGAACAGGGTGCAAAAGTCAGGAGTAAAAAGAGCAGACTAAAAACACATTAATGCCCACAAGTTCAACACCCACTTTAGGTAATCTATTAAGCTCACGAATAGTAATGATTGTTAAAATCGTATGTAGTTTTTTGTAATAATGATCAATATCGCAAATGAGTACCAGAGTTAGTTCATTTTAAATCTAAATACTATTAGAGTTTTTACTGAGATATTACTAATATTACAGACCCGAAAAAATGTACACTTATACCGCAAAAATACATCTCAATATACAGATCTCACAGATAAATTGGGCTGTTCTTGAATCTAGCACCCATCTACAGATCTGGAAAAGATTGAACCTAGATTAGTACCTGACAGGCTAACATCGTTATGACCTTTACTGTCAACCATAAGTAAAATCTGTTTGAACTGAGCAACTGCCCACGGAAAAGAACAAGTTTTGCAGCTGGCATTGCAGCACTCACCAACCTAGTAACAGATTTAGTAAGAATCGGGTATTTCTTTAACAAAAGCAAGTACTGCTGCAGCAGTCGCATGTGAAAAGCTGAGTCTCGAACGGCAACACTTTTCACAGGCATTTTCAGATTTAGACAATTTTGAAACTCTACTGTAAAAATAAAAAATACAGCTATGTTTATCACATCCAGCTATCCAACGAGATAGTTCAACTGTCCCCAGGGTCAAAAAACTACACACAAAACACGCCTCTGTGAGTTCCTTTTACCGTATTCCTTGTATGAGCCGATATGTTTTAAGGATACATATTTTTTTTAAATTATCTATGTTTAACCTGTTAACTAGAAATATAAGTACATATGAAATAAAATATATTAACGTATTTCACTGAAACGTAAGAAAAGAAAGAACAGAACTTGAATTAATGTCTAATTTCTTAATATTAATTCATTAGCAGTTAAAACAACAGTTGCGCATCATATGGCCGAAGCCACAGGCAGGAGAATCGTCGGAGGCGACCATGAGGACAAGACGATCCTGGCGCTCCATCGCCATTGGTCAAAATGTTTAGGAACGCCCCAGAAGGCGCGGCTTTCCTTTCGGGGATGGGCGCGTTCTGGACTTCCGGCTGTGATCTCGCGGAATTACATGGAGCGCGCCAATTTCCATCTGAAAGTGAAGCGATACAAAACAGCGCGTTTTTCTTTAGTGACCGGCTAAAAGTCACGTAAAAACTGACGGCACATGGCAGAATTTTACGAGTGCAGTGTCAGTATGGTAAAAACCAGTTAGATACTATTAATGGTGTATACTTTAGTGTATGAGTTGACTTGCATGTTTTT
This sequence comes from Mormyrops boulengeri, assembly GCA_026781065.1. Classification (NCBI taxonomy): domain Eukaryota; kingdom Metazoa; phylum Chordata; class Actinopteri; order Osteoglossiformes; family Mormyridae; genus Mormyrops; species Mormyrops boulengeri. The sequence goes on along the minus strand of JAODLD010000046.1, from coordinate 31,364,034 downwards.
TTTTTTTTTAAGCATGTTAATTTTCCAGAACTAGACTGGAACTCATGTGGGACAGTCAGCTGTATGAGCTGAACAGACTATATTTTTAATTTTTAAAGAATTAAGATAAACCTTTCGGATCTTCTGTTTATCGAAAATGGTTCTGCAAAACAGCGGAAGATACAAACCAGATCGTGGACAAACTGGAGACCCTGACCAGCAGTAAGTTGTTTGCACAAACTGGCGCTGCTTGTACATGGCTAAAACCAAGACAGCAACCACTAACATTGTCTTTGGATTATGATTTAATGTTACTTTTCTAGTTCTTCATCAAGGCATCAGGTTTACTTAACTCATAGAGATTGTATCCTATCGCCACACCGTACTGGCAGCAGCCTTCACGCTGATGCTCGGGTTGTCGCTTCGGCTTCCCCTAGGGACGATGCGTCGTCCTTGTCGGCCGCCAAGCGGCTGGAGCGAAGCCACTTCACCGATGAGATGGACGGCCGCTTCGGCTTTGAGAGAATGAAGGAGCCGGGAGAGAAGACTGGCTGGCTCATCAATATGCACCCGGTATGTGCAATTGGGGGCTGTGTACGATCCGTTAATCTTTGGTTGTTTTTCTGCTTTACTTCACGACGTTTTAACAGAATTGCGTCAATACAACCGTATGGCTTTGTATGATATACTGTTGCATCATGTCGTAATTTTATCTGAGGTCTCTTGCAAGAAAATTAAATTTACAATGAGTGGTGGAGCTCTCAGGTCTGCATGAAATAAAAGCAGATACTACTTTGTGGCTGTCATGGCCTTTTATTATGGAAGTGTCAGTAGGCTCCTTTTAAGACACACCTTCCAGCCCCCTGTGTTTTGGTCAGCTGACCTAATCTCAGTGACATTTACTGATGTTTTCAAATTCTTGCAGACTGAAATCTTAGATGATGATAAGCGGATGGTCAGTGCTGTGGACTATTACTTCATCCAGGAGGATGGTAGCAGGTTCAAGGTGAGCTGATTGATTTGTAAACAAAGCGATTCAGTTAGGTCGCTCAAGTCCCTGTCTCCTGGCCGTCTGTGCTTGCTGCTTTTCACACATGCCCTCTCTTCTGTGTGTTGTAGGTGGCTCTTCCATTCAGGCCTTATTTTTACATAGCTACAAAACAGGTAAAGTAATTCTGATTGATTAGTTACATCCCAATTAAAGCACTAGATTCATAATAAGATTTGTGAGGAAGTTTAATTTCTTTGGCGGTGAGGCCAGGTTGTAGGTAAAAGTTCTTTTCTTTACCCCAGAATTGTGAGCGAGAAGTCATCTCCTTCCTGTCCAAGAAGTTTCAGGGAAAAGCGGTAAAACTGGAGATACTTCCTAAAGAAGATCTGGACCTGGTGAGTGATGGACTGGATGTGCACAGCAGGATTTGACATGAATATGATGGGCTTTTATTCAGGGATCATGCTGGCTCAGAACTGTGAACCGAGCTCCTGCTTTGAGCTTAGGTGGGTGTGTTGTTTCCCCACATAGCCAAACCACCTGGTGGGTCTGAGGAGAAACTATATCAAGCTGTCCTTCAACACTGTGGATGACCTTGTCAAGGTCAAACGTGAGATCTTACCAGCAGTGCGCAAGAATCGGGAGAGGGAGAAGTCTAATGATGCCTACACCAGCATGCTATCAAGGTAAATGCCTGAGAGAGGAATGCGGAAGTAGTGGCACATTTACTTTGTTAAGGGGGGCAGTGTGTGGCTCAGTGGCTTAGAATGCTGTGCCTCTTAGAACGTTGCTGGTTGAAATCCTAGGGTTAATTTAATTTAGTGATTAATTGTCATTGTTGACACAAGTGCACAACAACTAAATGTGTTCTCTGCATTTAACCCATATGTTACAATGTGACATGCAGGGGGCAGCTAAGAGTATTAAAGCTTTACGTATAAAACTCCGTAACAACACGTCCACAGATAAGTTGGAAGGTATAGTGTGTGCGACCGATTTAATGAGCCACAAATGAGAATTAAACATTATAGAACTACAACTTTACTTCTGTTGATAATGGGCGCAGCCATCTTAGATTCTAAACTCGGGATCCTCTGTGCTGCTCCGAGATATTTCTCGGATCTCAGAGAAACGGGAGCGCGCATGTCGTCACTTCCGGCTTCAAAACTTGGAATCCGACTCGGAATCTGAGTTCCGAGGGCAAAAGGAACGCACTATATTTCAGCGCCCAGGGAGCAGTGCTTGGGGGCGGTACCTTGCTCAGGGTACCTCAGTGGTGCCTTGCTGGTTGGGGATTCGAACCTGCAGTCTTTCAATTACAAGTGCACGTCCCTAACCATTAAGCCACCATTGCCCATTCTATATACCAGTTATATACCATACTATAATATACTATATACCAGTTATATACCATACTATAATATACTATATACCATACTATAATATACTATATACCAGTTATATACCATACTATAATATACTATATACCAGTTATATACCATACTACAATATACTATATACCAGTTAGCATACTGGTTTCACTGTTGGACCCTTTAGAAAGGCCCTTAACCACCAATTGCTTTAGGGACTGACAGTCTGCTTTCACAAAAATATGCATGGATGCTTTCCCACTGAATTTTATCAAACTTTTCATAAACGTCCTCATGGAAAAAAATATGTACGCATGACAAGTAGAATGCACATGCACAAAAAGATCAGATTTATCAGACCAGGCGTATGCACATTCGTTCTTGAAATGTGCGTGTGTACGTGAGCCTGAGATTCTGCCCAGGTGCCACCCACAAATACCCATAAGTGGTCAATGCAATGCAATGCAATGCTCATATGCTATATAAATCAAGCCCTTCTGGTTGCAAAGTCAGACAATAGTGGTTAATAGTAAATAAAAAGAAACCAAATGGAAATTTTGAACTCTGCAGGGTAGGTACACAACCAAATGTTATATTTGGAAGCCTATTCACATTTTTCACAAACAAGAAAATATTTAAAAGTACATTTTAAATTATTTATTTATCACCCACATATATATATATAGTACTGCTATTTCTAGCACTGTTGTACTCTTTTGCATTTTTAAGTTACAGTTCATTTTTTATATGTGGATCCATGCATGAGAATGTCAGACACTTAATTCACATTTAGTGCATCTTGTGACAATTAGATATTTTTAATTCATGGAAGGAGGGGCAATATGTACGATTTCAAATTAAATTATCAAAAGTAAAAGTAGTATATAATACATGGAATTAAAAATTATAATAAACATTCATCTAAGTTCAAATTTTAAATTTGCTGTTTTTCACTGAAGGTGCGAGTTGATGGTATAAATTGTTGCCGTGCACGCAGTTGTTTTGCTGGTTTCCTTGCAGTTCCCAGTTTTAAAATGGATTTTTCTTTTTCTAGAGTATTTGACCAAAGTATTTCATATACCTCCTTCTGAGTTTCCATAAATATACACATTTTTTTCCTCCATCAAAGTTTTGTTTGATAAATACAGGATTTGCACAAACGTTGGGACATCTTTTTGTGCGTATGCAACTTTGACGAATCAGCCCTTTGGTTCCGAGTTCTTGGGCCTTCTCAGCTGCGCACATTTGTGGTTCCTGACTACTTTAGTGTGTTGCTTTCCCACCGCACAATAGCAACTGTGACCTTTATATTATAAGCGTGGGATGCAAAACGCTTGTAGGTTAAAATTCCGATGGAATTTCATATGCGAGGTCATTTATCTTGCTGCCCCGAAACAATGGAGGATGAACAAGATGGTTTATTAGTTCGATCGTGGAGTTTGAAAATACAGGACACATTGTGTCCCGGGACACAGCATTTTATTTTACCTTACAGGATGATCCTATACAGTACAGGATTTTTTCCATTGCAGAAATATGGAGACCCAAGCAAAAGTATCTGTTAATGCATTAAATGTAATTGAAATACAATAACAACAATGCTCCATTTTTGCTCCACTACTTCTGTCACTTTTCCCTGCACTTCTGCATAACTTCCATTTTGGAGCCTGTGCTTTGCGGTCAACCAGTCAGCAAGTTTATCGCTGTAAACCCCATTCCAGTAGTTCCTCGTCAAATTAAAAGTACCTTGTCCGGAATAAGAACTAAAAAAGATTCAGGAACTACCTCAGAGGAACTACAGTTAGGCTGACTTCCTGTGATAGGAACACAACAGAAGTTCCTGGTTTCTGAAAAAAGTTCCTGCAGTGGGATAGGGCCTAATGTTGCTTTGGATAAAAGCGTTTCCTAAATAAATAAAATGTATGTGTCTGTACGTCAGTTTAGCAAGACCTGAGATAAGCTGAGGTTGCCAGAATCCTCTGCAGCCAAAACTAGAATAAACAGAGTAATCTGACAGTCTTTGCTTCTTTGTATCCCTGATTTCTAGGCTGTGTGATGGTTCGGTGTATTACACTGCAGACTCGCATATCCGCAGCTGGGAGTTTGATTTTCACCCCCAGGTTTATGTGTTGGTGAAGTTTGCATGTTCTCTCCATCTTTGTTTGTGTCTTCATGAAGGGTAGTTTAACTTCCTTAAGCATTCCAAATAAAGGTGAGCTGTTTGTAAACTGTCTGTAGTGTGTGATTTTGTGCCTCAGCCCTGCTATGGACTGGCATCCTATCCAGAATCCCCAGGCTTGTTCACTCCACTTCCTGGGATAGAGAATTTGCTCAGTAATCCCCTACTGAGAAAGTGGTTCTGGACATTCTTGATTTCATGATGCTGTCTCCGGTAGCGTCCTGGGCGGTGGAAGTGCAGCGGTCGTAGATGAGGACGGCACATCCAAGAAACTGGCAGACCAGATGGACAATATTGTGGACATGAGAGAGTATGATGTGCCATATCACGTCCGTCTATCCATCGACCTCAAGATTCACGTGGTAAGGCCTTTGCCATACAATAATCGGAGCAGCTAAGGGTGGGCACCAGCTCCTGTCAAACCATTTCATTCTTTTCCACAGGCTCACTGGTACAATGTACGATACAGGGGAAGTTTGTACCCCCCTGAAATTGTGAGGAGGGATGACCTTGTGGAGAGACCGGTGAGTGGATTTTGTGTAAATCACATTTTTTTTTTTCTGAAAGCTAATTCAGTGAATTGATGGTTTCATAGTAATTTCACTTTCTCTGTGTTTTATTTTATATTAAACAGGATCCAGTGGTTCTTGCCTTTGACATAGAGACAACCAAATTGCCTTTGAAGTTTCCTGACGCAGAGACCGACCAAATCATGATGATCTCATATATGATCGATGGACAGGTGTGTTGCAGTTCAGGGACGCTGTCCTTTGGCGGAAATTGCCTGAGCGTTACTGCTGATCGATGGGAGATGCATGAATGTTTCATTTGTGTTTTAGGGCTACCTGATCACTAACAGGGAGATCGTCTCTGAAGATATTGAGGATTTTGAGTTCACCCCAAAGCCAGAGTATGAGGGGCCCTTCACCGTGTTCAACGAACCAGATGAGGTGAGGGGGAGGGATCTGATGCCACATCTGCCGGTCATTGGTCAGTTAACCCAGCATCAGGACTGTTGGTTGATACCATACCTGATCTCCTTGGGTTTTAGGCCGCTCTCATTCAGAGGTTTTTTGAGCATATCCACGAGACCAAACCCAATATCTTCGTCACATATAACGGGGACTTCTTTGACTGGTGAGTTGGAGTCCCGAGAACATGCTTGATGGCCTGATGTTGCTGTGGTGACACGTCTGATCATGGGGCCCACCTCCCTCCTTCAGGCCCTTTGTGGAGGCGAGAGCTGCTCAGCATGGAATGAACATGCACCAGGAAATTGGCTTCCAGAAGGACAGCCAGGGCGAGTACAAAGCGAACCAGGCCATCCACATGGACTGCCTAAGGTAGGTCCTGTGGGCTGATTCCCACATTGCTGCTGCCCTGAAGTCGAGCTTGAAATGCAAACCTAACTCCTCTTAAAAGATGATAATCACTTTTCTGATGAAAATGTCAATGCATGTCATTTGTTTATTTTTTTCGTCTTTCTGTGTGATTCTGCATTGAGTTAGGCCTGATTCAGTTGTGTCTGATTACATTAGTATCAGAGGTCTATAGTAAATATAACCGAGAGATGCCTGAAAGCAAATGTAGTAGGATGTTAGCGGGTGTATTGCTTAGTGTGACTGGTGCAGGAGAATGGGCAGTGCCAGCCGTATAATGACCAACTGCCCATGTCTAACTGTATGCATGCAGTAATGGATATGTGATAGACGGCTACAGTATTGAGATTCGCCCAAATTGACTTGTGTTAAGAGGTCCTGGTTTCAAAAGTGAATTCAAGTTGACGCGAGGCTGTGTGTGATTATATATATATATATATATATATATATAACTTTCCTCCCTTTATGGTGCCCCTGCTGTACATGTGCACAGTACCACACACGTCCAGCTATTCTGGCTCAGACCTTGATGACAGGCTGGTGCGCTTCTTGTAGGTGGGTGAAGCGAGACAGCTACCTGCCCGTGGGGAGCCACAACCTGAAGGCGGCGGCAAAAGCCAAACTCGGCTACGACCCGGTGGAGCTGGACCCCGAGGAGATGTGCCGCATGGCCACCGAGGAGCCGCAGGTGCGTGATGGGAGAACTCCATGTTCTTGCGAAGCAGTCCGCCCCCCCCATCTGATAAATAATCATCTCTTAAAATACCGATTGAGTGTGTGAGCACTATGGTCCCTCTTGGTGCTGTTGGAGGTTGGATCTGATGTTTCTACCTTCCCTGCCCCCCTAGACGTTGGCTACATACTCTGTGTCTGACGCAGTGGCCACCTACTACCTGTACATGAAGTATGTGCACCCCTTCATCTTCGCTCTCTGCACCATCATTCCCATGGAGCCGGATGAGGTCGGTCCCCCTGCCTTTGCGTTTTTTATTTCCTGTTTCTGCTGGCTGTTTCTGTTAGGCAAAGGGCCGGTTACAAATCGTGCAGTTTCACTGGGATCTTTGTGCAATTTTTTAAAAAGCAGCAGCATTAGTAAGTTTTTCTCAGTGAAATGTTTTTCAGTCCGTTGTTTTAAGTGTGACAATAATGGCTACAGTTTGTGAGTGTATGTCTCCCTCCCTCCCCCTCTCTCCACTCCCAGGTACTGCGAAAGGGGTCTGGCACCCTGTGTGAGGCTCTCCTCATGGTGCAGGCCTTCCATGCTAACATCATCTTCCCCAACAAGCAAGAGCAGGTCTTTAACAAACTGACTGACGACGGGCATGTGCTAGACTCAGAGACCTATGTGGGGGGCCACGTGGAGGCGTTGGAGTCCGGGGTCTTCCGCAGTGACATCCCCTGCCGCTTCAAAATGGTACAGTCCAGAAAAACGGCAACATGTTTGTGTCCTTTGTAAATATTAGGGGTGTAATGGCACCTAGAATTCAATAATAATAATTGCTAGAGTAAGTTGTCCACGAAGGGCAGCCACCTGTTGGGGCGCCCAGGGAGCTGGGCTAAGGGTTTAAGGGTTTTGCTCAAGGACCCACCGATGTGCTGAGGCTGGGAAACCTTCTGATTACAGGCACACAGGCTTAGTCCACTGAGCCAGGCACTGCCCCTTCAGTGTTTTCAGTGTTCAGTACAAACCTCAGTTTTGGGTTCATGGTTCGGTGCAATTTTGATATAGTAGGGGAAATGGAATTTGTTTTGAAATCATTATTAAAACTGCAATTATAATTTAGAAACAGTTGTAAATCAAAGTTAAGGCAATGAGTCTGTCGATGTGTCTAAATAACAAAACCTAAGAGTGGGTTGCAGTGACACTAAGCGATCTGTACTGTGCCAGAGCACATTTGACCCCCAAAGTCCAGTTCATTTCACTAGTGTGATCACTCCATTCAAAGCCCATGCCTGGGCACGGTTAGGCCTGCTTGAAGAGGTGGGCCTGGGCATATTTCAGTTGGACTCAGGCACAGTATGCATCTAGTGTGAAAGCTAACCGTCCCTGTGCACAGAACACAGCCATGTCAATGTTGAAGTTTGCACACATGTGCACTCTACATGAACTGGACCCGGACAGAACAGATCAACTTGGCTGTACAGATTGGGTAGTGACAAATATTTTTAATAAACATTGTGGCAAAGGAATCACTTTGGTCTATGCAAGAGGTGCAGTGTTTGCTGGAATTTTATTTGGGCTATTTGGGCTTCTTGCTTTATGGGACCTCAGTCATGCTTCTAGGAGCCTGATACAAACTATCCTAGCAGTGCACTTCACACCTGCACTTAATGTTTCCTGTTCCTTTTGAAGTTCACTTGATGTCATCCTTCGATTCATGAGAAACTGTCAGATAAGTTACTGGTAATCCAGGGTACCCGCGGTCATGGAAAACCTGGATAAGTTTTGGAATTCTTGGATAGAGAGGAAAAGTTTTGGAAACTAGCCTTGTTCATTTTTGTTTCCCGCTTTGTTCTGCAACGCAAATGTACGAGCAGAAGTCAATAGTTACCTACCTTGGTAAACATTAGTTTCAGGCACTTTTACCGATCAGATTTCGCGTATTTGAGATTGCGGCTTTTTCGCTCGCTATTCCAGTTTTTATTGTTTTATTTATTTATTTTTTGCACGTATTTGAATTTTATTGATCACAGTTTCTTGTTTTTTACTCCACTTGCCTCTACCAATCATAAGGTACGTATAATTATTTTAATATTGGGATTAATTTTCTTAATAATTGAACGCTATTTGGACATTGGCAAAAGTTGTCCACCGTCTGTGTTTATTTGGTACGCAGATTGGCTGTTATCGTACCGAAAATTGTAGTATTACTATCTGAAACTGCATGATCGTCAAATCAAAGCAAACTTTTGGGTTTTGGAAAAAAATTTTATGGTACTGGAAAAGTCATGGAAATTTATTCTGCTAGAACTGGGGTAACCCTGGTCATCCCTGGCATTAGAATGTCGCTTCTGCCTTTTACCTGGCTGGTTTCTGGTCGTTCCCAGTGTCTCCTGCTTCACCTTATTTTTGTGTGCTGCTGTCTTAGAAATTTTGAACCTGAAATCATCTTGCTGTTCAGTGTAGCCTTCTGCCAACAAAACCACAATTAAACCATGATTTAAAAATGCATATTTGTTTAGAAATATAGAGTGGTCTCTTAATTTTTTTCCACAGCTGTATGTGCAACACAAATAGATGAATATCGCTGCATTGCATACTTGGTAAATCTGTGAGGGTTGTGTGCCCAAAGCCGTACCCAATAAGCCATTAATAAGGACATTAATCATGAGCCCCATTGTGGTTTGTGATAGTGCTTTTCTTCGTATGTTCAACACAAAAGTCAGGTGGTGATGAAAGGGTGCTTAGGCCTGCAGTGTGAGTGCAGACCAGCGGGGAAGGGGGGGACAGTTGTACTTGGGCACAGTACATGGCAGCCAGGCGTGTGAATGTGCCCTAAGACAATTGCCAGGTAATATGGTAGAGAGCAAACACGTGGACCGTCTGGTGGTCCCAGAGGACTGGGTTGAGAAACCCTGCCCTAAGAGACGCTTACTTGCACATTCGGTATAATGGAACTGATGGACAGTCTTAGTCTTAACTAGGGGTAAAATTCTTGATGGTTAATACTACTGTTTTAGGTCTTTAGGTTTTAATTACCATTAAAGGAGTGTTTCATTACTACGCTTTGAAAACTCAAATTAAGCACTGTCCAGCATCAATGAAAGTTAGCAACAGTCTCCCAGACACAAAAGCGCAGGCACTGCATGCAACTTGGATTTATTTTGTGTCAGCCTCCTAAGAGGACTAAGTCAGGACTTAGACACTTTTCTTTATGAGCGCTAAGAGAAACTTGATTGAGGATGGTCTTCCTGTCTGCAGGACATGCAGGAGGAAAACTGCTGCGAAAGCGGGCAACACTCCCATTCTTAGGAGTCATCTTTGTGACCAACATTCACCCAGTATTTTATAGTGAATTACTGCAATGTATTGTTCATGCACATGCTTTGTTTGTAATGGTTTCTGTTGCATTTATATGCACTTTTGATTAGCTTATTTAAAGTTGTGTTCATTTAAACCTGCACTAGGGAAAATTTTTATGGAAAAAAAGCTTTAACGAGTTAAAGCCTTGTGGTTAGGCATGACCAGTCCTGTGGGATTTCTAAAAGACTTGGTCTCATTACTTGTGCAAAGAAAGTGTGGAAATGTCTTTTTGTTTGCTGTTTTGATATATGCACAAAGTACAGTTCTCTCTTCTGGCCACATGGTGCCATCTTTAATGTTAATGCATATTTGATATGGTTTTCAGATGTTTACACAAGTCAGAATGTTATGACTTATGTTATGACTGTTATTCCATGCTGAACATCTATTTCTGAATTCAGGTTTTGCACATATCGAGATGTATTCATTTTATTGTGTGCTTCGAAAATGATGTAACTGAATAGCTCACAACGGATACTAGTACCATTACAGTGCTAGTTAATATAGGTCACTAGCTGACCTGAGCCATCTGGTCATTTTTGGCAGAATCCAGCTGCATTCGACTACCTGCTGCAGAGGGTAGAGCGAACTCTTCGTCATGCTGTCGAGGAGGAAGAGAAGATTCCCCTTAACCAGGTCCTCAACTTCAATGAGGTGAGTCTGATCAGAGGTAACCTTACATAGGCAGTTAAGACACTTAGTAGATGACATTGCTGACTCAGTTTGGGCCACTTTTAAACAACCTTATGGGGAATTTTTGCTATCTTCTGTGTGTTATAAGTTTTTATACATTTATGTTCAGTTTTTATTATTCTTTACGGGTTGCCAAGTTGTCATAGATCCAGCATTGGTGTTTGCTGTTAACTGAAGATGTGTTTGCTGGAGCTAAATTTTGGAAAGGATCCGATTGTGTGTTTCCTGGATGTAAGCTGGTGCTGAAGAGAACTTCCCTGTTGCTTGCAGGTTTGTAAACAAATCAGTATCCTTTTCTACTGCTTGTAGGTCTGTGAGGAAATAAAGAAGAAGCTGACCTCTCTGAAAGAAGTACCAAACCGGATAGAGTGTCCGCTCATCTACCATCTGGATGTCGGGGCCATGTACCCTAACATCATCCTCACCAACCGCCTACAGGTAGGCAGCACTGAAGCAACACGTTGTGGTGGTGGACATGCTTTGAGGGCCACTGCTGGAGAGTTTTCTGTGAGCTGTCAGTTACTGATTGGTCTAACCTAGTGGGATGCAGACATTAGAAATAGGATATACCACACGGGAATTGGCAGCATGCATTAATCCCACCAAGGCTGAAGGCCATTGTGATCCCCTCATTGCCTCCAAACATTGTGGTGGTTTTGTTTGTCACATCCAGCCCTCTGCCATGGTGGACGAGGCCACGTGTGCAGCCTGCGACTTCAACAAACCAGGAGCAAACTGCCAGAGACGGATGACATGGCAATGGAGAGGCGAAATAAGTAACTACTTCTTCAGTTTGGTTGTAAAGCCGGTTAACTGACAATCTGGATTTATTCAGTTACTACTGCTAATACTTTTTGTGACACTTTCAGCCATAGTTCCTTGAGGGGAAACCTTAAAAGTGGAATTTGTGAGTAATGTTTTGTTGGGCATCGGCTCAGTTGACTCATTTTGATAGACTGACATTGTCTTCAAACCCCTCTCTCTCTGCAGTGCCGGCTAGCCGCAGTGAGTTCCACCGCATCCAGCAGCAGCTGGAGTCAGAGAAGTTCTCCCCGCTGTTCCCCAATGGCCAGCCACGGGCCTTCCATGAACTAAACCGTGAGGAGCAGGCGAAGCATGAGAAAAAGAGGCTGGCGGGTAAGTGGGAAACCATAATAGCCTCCCCCTGACTTGGGGTTCGTGCTCTTGGGGAAAAACTCTCATAACTTCTATGTTGACCCTCCAGATTATTGTAGGAAGGCCTACAAGAAGGTCCACCTGACTAGGTTGGAAGAACGTGTGACGACCATCTGCCAGAGGGAGAACTCCTTTTACGTGGACACTGTGCGTGCCTTCCGAGACCGCCGCTACGAGTTCAAGGGGCTGCACAAGGTCTGAGCATCTCTGCATGCCCTTCCCCCTACTGCTGTCCCTCAAGGACATCCCTGCTGATGAGGATCTGTCCTTCCTCAGAAGGCCGGAAACCCCAACCTTGTCCCCTCATCCCTTTTTTTTTTTTTTTTTTTTTTTGCAGGTGTGGAAAAAGAAGCTTACTTCGGCGCACGACAGCGGCGATGCCGCGGAGGTTAAGCGTTGCAAGAACATGGAGATCCTCTATGATTCGCTGCAGCTGGCCCATAAGTGCATCCTCAACTCCTTCTATGGTTATGTCATGCGAAAGGGGTACGGTGACTCCAAATCGCATTAATTATCTAGCTGGTGTCAAAGGACCGGGCAGGCCTGTCTCTGTCCTCAGTAGCAGTCTGTGTATTAGCTATGTACATAAGTTAAGCATTGTTTTTGTATCTTTGTGTAAAGCTATTTGTGTGGTATGTGCTAGTATTGCCTGGATTCATAGAAAAGTGAATTCCTGTGGTGGCCTGCTAATCTCAGGCTTCACTAGACCTGCTTCTGTCCCAGGCCTCCCTTTTGTAGTATCTGGGCACAGCTACAGCTTTCTGTTTTTCTGGCTCTTCCCCTCCAACCAGGGCTCGTTGGTATTCCATGGAAATGGCCGGGATAGTCTGCTACACTGGGGCCAACATCATCACGCAGGCCAGGGAGCTCATTGAGCAGATCGGGTGAGGGGTCCTTTGGTTGGTCGAGGCTGGGGCTTTTGTCAGATTAGGAATTAGCTGTTACCTCAGTAGAATAAGCCCTTGTTTATTCAGCCTTTCGTTAAGAGGGATTAATGTTATGAAGGTTTTTGACGTGATATGGAGTTATGATCCTAGAAATATTTTTTTTGTCTGATTTGGCATTGGCTGAATTAGTTTTCAGGAATGGGCATTATGCAAATGTACATAGATAGTAAAAATAATAATAATTTTTGCCTGTACTTATAGTTAATTATTTTCACAGGAGGCCCTTAGAGCTGGACACCGATGGCATTTGGTGTGTCCTTCCCAACACTTTTCCTGAGAACTTTGTCATTAAGACCAGTAATGAGAAGAAACCCAAGGTGACGATTTCATACCCAGGAGCCATGCTGAACATCATGGTGAAGGTATGGAGTGTTGAGGGACCAGCCCTGCAGCTGAGATGTTTGGCTGTTGGAGAATTGGTTTATCATGGTGATTTATGTCTATGCTACGCTTCTTGTCATCTTCAGGACGGCTTTACCAACCACCAGTACCAGGAACTGGTGGACCCGGCTTCTCTGACCTATGAGACACGTGCTGAGAACAGCATCTTCTTCGAGGTGGATGGCCCGTATCTTGCCATGATCTTGCCAGCTTCCAAAGAGGAGGGCAAGAAGCTGAAGAAGAGGTGAGATGTGGAGGATGTTGTCATGCTTTTGTAAGCAGAGCTGTTATTGACTGTTGAGGTTTGAATGGTTATTTTATCAGTGTCTAGGGTTCTGTGTTGCATAATTGGCCAGTGTTAAGTAGCCCTTCATGGATAGGTATGCCGTGTTCAACGAGGACGGCTCGCTGGCTGAACTAAAGGGCTTCGAGGTGAAACGCCGTGGGGAACTGCAGCTCATCAAGATCTTCCAGTCATCTGTGTTTGAAGCCTTCCTCAAGGGCACCACACTTGAGGAGGTGTATGCTTCAGTGGCCAAAGTGGCGGACTACTGGCTGGACGTGCTGTACAGCAAGGTGGGCTTCACCCCTCTTCCGGCGTCCTTGATCCACATAAACTGAAGAATGAAGTTGTCACACCGGTAAAAGCCAGCAAGCTGTGGGGAGCAGGTCCTGGGCATGTTTGGCTCGGGAGGTGTTGTCCAGCCCTGGACCTTTTGGTCCTATCTGGCTTTTGGGCCAGCTGATTACGTTACTGGGCTTAACTGGTTAATGCTGGTCCTTAAAGTAACGTTGGTGAAGTCCCCCCCCCCCTTCTCCCCTGATGTTTCTTCTGTCATTTGCTCTTCGAATAAAGTTATTAGCATTAACGACACGCAGTGTATAATCTTTCTCCCCCCAGGCGGCCAACATGCCAGATGCTGAGCTGTTCGAGCTGATCTCGGAGAACCGCTCCATGTCCCGCAAGCTGGAGGACTATGGCGCGCAGAAGTCCACCTCCATCAGCACCGCCAAGCGCTTAGCCGAGTTCCTGGGGGACCAGATGGTGAAGGACGCCGGGCTGAGCTGCCGATACGTCATCTCCCGCAAGCCGGAGGGCTCGCCTGTGACGGAGAGGTCAGCCGGGTTTGCCGCATCCAGCAGCTGATGCTGATTTTAATCTCATTTGAATCAGTCCTGTAGGGCCAGAATCCAACAGTTTGCAGATTTCTCTGCTCACACACATCTTAGTCAGCTAATTTCCAGGTTTAGTAGGTTTGTCTGAGCAGGGAATTCCAAACTGACCCTCTAGGACAAGACCTGGGGAACCCTGCAGTACAGGGTCACAGGGAGCCTGGAGCCTATCCCAGGAAGCAGAGGGCACAAACCCTGTTTATCGCACTTCATCCCATTTGGGGTGTCCCCTCTCCTGTGCCATAAGCCTCTTTGGATGGGCTCTGGGCTCACTGTGACCCAGTGATGGATGAATGGTCAGTACAAGGCAGCAGGTAGCATACCTGTCAGCTATCCGTTATCTAGTCTAAGGGTGTAGCTGAATTGCTCCAGTAGAATCACCAAAACTGTAAGCTGCTTTGAAGCAAAAGGTGTTCACTGGGTAATCAAATACTAATAATGATGCTTTAATTATAACCATTGAATTCCTGTAGCGACACAGAACCCCCAGTTCTAACCACATGGCTTCGGTATGAAGCGTCACACATCATTGGCCGAAGATGCCCATTGTTTTTGGAGCAAAATTTTTTAAATGAGGAATCTTTCAGCATGTGAGGGCAGAGGCAGACGTTTGTTGTTTCTCATTGTCCTGAGAAAATGTGAGGTTGTGCCACATCTGTAAGCCGCATGGCCCTCAGCTTTGTTGGTCCCCCGACAGAGCTATTCCCCTGGCCATCTTCCAGGCCGAGCCCAGCATTAAGAAGCACTTCCTGCGCAAATGGCTGAAGATGCCCAGTCTTCACGACCTGGATATCCGCTCGGTGAGTTCACAAGCTGTGAACAGCATCACACTACAAGATTGCTGGGACCAGTTGTACAGCCCCACAAAGGCGAAACGAGTCACTGTCTCTTTTATCAAAATTAGTTTTATGAGCCAAACTGGGTCTGTTAGGCTTGGTTTAATCTTGTGACAATATTTTAAGTTCAAGCTTGGGTTTGAAGTGTGAAAATTACAGTAACTACAAAATCCACTCTAAAACCAAGGCAAAGCACCCTTTTTCTCGAATTCAGTGACAGCATCATTACTGTGTTTTTACTTTGTCAGGCAAATTCAGATTTCACCCGAATTTATCTTTTCAAGTCTGATCTGCATGTGCATTTTAATGGCTGAATGTGATTAGTCACTCTGCTGAAGCAGCCTGGAGTGTGTATAAGGTCTTAAGACCAGCCCTCATTTTGATGGGGTGAACAAGCAGCCAGCATCCCACAAAGGCCAATGCATCCTTTATCTTCTCTGCTCTGAAGTTACTTTCTTAACCTGCATACTGTCCCCTTGTGGCCTTGTGTGTATCTCCAGATCCTCGACTGGAATTATTACATTGAGAGGCTTGGCAGTGCCATTCAGAAGATCATCACTATCCCAGCTGCCCTCCAACAGGTCCCGGGGGGGGGGGCGCGCGGGGGGGGGGGGGCGGGGGGGGGGGGGGGGGGGGGGGGGGGGGGGGGGGG
>JAODLD010000046.1:31297319-31341954 GCA_026781065.1 Mormyrops boulengeri | reverse complement strand
ATTAAAATAATTTTATTCTTCTTATTGTTAATAGTGTTAATATTTATTTTTCTGTTTTCTTTCACCCAGTGTTCCCTTTTTGCTGATGATCGAATTTAGCCCTCACCCGCACATGGGGTGCGTGACCCCTCCTTTCATTTTGTCTTCTCCCCCATCAGGTTAGTGGCTGAGTTTAAGCGCCTTGGCTCGTCTGTCGTCTACGGCAACTTCAACAGGATAATCCTGTGCACCAAGAAGCGTCGGATCAGCGATGCCGTCGCCTACGTGGAGTACATCACCAACAGGTCAGCTGACAGCCAGGCTGCTGTAACACGTGACCAATAGGGGCAGGGAAAATGACACATCAGAACCCACAGTCAGCAGGATTTCCAAACTCAGGTCGCCATTGGTCGGGTTTGGTCACTGACATTGAGTCACTGATGAAGCTGCATTTCTTCTGTTTAATTTTTAGTTTTTCCACTAGTTTTTCCATCTGTTTATATTTAGTTATTTTCCTCTCCTTGCAATAAGAAACCCTGACTAACTTAGACTACTTGAAACTAACTTTTCTGGAAATGGTTTTTCTGGAAATAGAAATAGTTAAATGTGAAATTTGACCGAACAGCTCAGTTGACTTGTCCCCTTCTCTCTCCTAGCATCCACTCTCGTGAGATTTTCCACTCTCTCTCAATTTCCTTCTCCCGCTGCTGGGAGTTCCTGTTGTGGATGGACCTGGCCAACAATGGAGGAGTGAAGGGGAAGCTCCCATCCAGCATCCTGTATGACGAGGTAAGTCGGCCCAAGCTCTGTCAGCTATGTGGGTGGGGGGGGGCAGACATGACGTATACATGGAAGGGAAAGTGAAAAGCCATCACTTGCTTTTGGCTCAGGCTGGAAAAGCACAGAAGAAGCAGGAAAATGAAGCTGGCAGTGATGATGAAGAGGAGGAGGAGGAAGCTGCACCAGAAGATGAGGGCGATGGAGAAACTGAGGTGGAGGACCTGATTGAGAGCAACTGGAACATCATGCAGTATCTTCCCCAGACAGCCTCATGTCAAAAATACTTTTTAATGATCATCTCAGGTACTGTCTTTCTTAAACGTCCCTGAAAGCAGCAGTCTGTCTTTGCTGCCCGATAGCGACACGCTTACAGTTCCATTTTTGTGCAATTTGATTGGTCCCCAGCTTACATCGCGGCCGTCTATCACAGCATGAAGGAGGAGCTTAGACGGAATGCTCCTGGAGCCACACCTATTAAAAGGCGGGGTGGAAGCCAGATTACCCAGCAGGCTGTGGGAGACTCCAGTGCCTTGCCTGGTAAGCTCTCCTGTGAAAGGTAGCTGTATAATTTGGAAGTGAGTTCATTGGAACTAGTTAAATTTGTATTTTATGTTAAATTTCTTACCCATTTTTAAAGTCTGCTCTGTTCTACAGCCTGTGTGCACAATAAATAATGATAATAATTGCATTGCTATTGAAAGCTTTGTTACTTCCATCTTGGGGGGACGTTAAGCAGTTTGTGCGTTTTAACCTCCCAGGCATGATCACCTTCTCCCAGGAGTACGTGTCAAGCGAGCTGACTCAAAACTTCTTCACGATCACCCAGAAGATCCAGAAGAAGGTGACTGGCAGCAGGAGCGGAGCCATGCCCTCTGAGATGTTCCCCGTCCTGCCCGGCTCCCACCTGGCCCTCAGCAACCCTGCATTGGAGTTCGTCAAATATGTCTGCCAGGTGCCTGCTCAGTGCGGCTAGCCGGGTGGCCGCCCGCTCAGAGCCCCGTTAACCTCGCACTCGCCTTCTGGATGTCCCTTGACTCGGCCGTCCTTTGCAGGTGCTCTCCCTGGACACCAACATCACCAACCAGGTCAACAAGTTGAAGAGGGACCTCCTTAGGTTACTGGACGTGGGCGAGTTCTCTGAGGAGGCCCAGTTCCATGACCCCTGCAGCTCCTACATCCTGCCGGAGGTCATCTGTCGCCACTGCAATTTCTGCCGGGACCTGGACCTCTGCAAGGACCCATCTGTGGCTATGGTCAGCGCTGGTGGTCAGGAGATTGGGAATGCCATTTTAAACCCAAAAGCTTTGGCATTAGACCTCACATGAATGAGATGTTTTCTCCAAACAAGACCAGAGTTATTGAGTTTGTAAGACAAGAACCTATTAGGTAGCTGGTGACCCCACTGTATAATGATGTGTATTGTGATCATTGTCGCATTTGAAATGCTCTGAATAATCTGTTACATTTAGTGTCTGACTTGGCCTTTTTAACGCTGAGTATCATCAGGGGCATCATGGGTTTTGTGAGGTTTTAGGTAGTATTCCCCACCCCTCTGTGTCTGACTGCCCCCATACCATTCTCCAGGACGGCTCCACGATGCCCCAGTGGTTTTGCTCCAACTGCCAGACCCAGTATGAAACGGAAGCTATTGAGATGAGCCTGGTTGAGGCTTTTCAGAAGAAGCTGATGACGTACACGTTGCAGGACCTGGTGGGTGACCCCCAATTTTCTCCTTTAGCGGAAAGAGTCAAAATAAATTTAGTTGGATTCAAGGTGTCTTTCTTGATTGCGCACTAGAGATGCCTAGTGATGTTTTGAGAGATTTTCAGTAACATCTTGAGCAGCTCATAAGCATGTCAACCACCTAAGCAGCCTCTGGAACTGGCTGTATTCTGCTTCAGGTGTGTGCAAAGTGCAAAGGTGTGAAGGAAGCCAACATGCCACTGTACTGTAACTGCGCTGGAGACTTCAACCTCACCTACCCCTTGAAGGTGAGCAGGATAGCCCGTCATCGCCTGAAATCCAAAGAACACACCTTCTCAACCCAGGGCCAGGCGAACCCCATGTGGCGCCCACACCTAACAGGGTCTTTGGCACCTTTTCCCTCCATCCTGCTCTTTGTTGGCACTGCAGAGGCCTTGAATACTTCTTGGGGCATGAGCAAGCCAATTTCCCTTTGTCTCAGGTGGTGCACACCACGTAGAAGTGAAATTGCCTGGCTAATTCGGCGCATGTCAAAAGC
Organism: Mormyrops boulengeri; assembly: GCA_026781065.1. Classification (NCBI taxonomy): domain Eukaryota; kingdom Metazoa; phylum Chordata; class Actinopteri; order Osteoglossiformes; family Mormyridae; genus Mormyrops; species Mormyrops boulengeri. The sequence continues at coordinate 31,338,953 of JAODLD010000046.1, read as the reverse complement.
TGCCACCCTAGGCAGCCACCTGTGTTGCCTGACCCTGAAGCACCCTTAAAGATTTCGATTTTAAAGATGTACTGATGAGGGTCAGTCTAAACTTCCTGAGCTGAAGCTAGGTATAAACTTAAAGCTGTCAGGCAGCACAGTTGCATGTATTTATTTAACAGACGCATTTGTACAAAGTGACATACAAGTGAGAGTGCAGGGTCAGCCAGTCTCTGGGTTTAAGGTTCTTGCTCAAGGGCACAACATCAGAATCACAGGCTTTGAAGCAGTAACCTTCCAATCATGAGCAGAGCCACGCACTACCCCTGCTTACTTTGCTGTAAATATTGGTGTGAAAGTGAGATCTGATGTTTCTGTTGAGTTAAGGGCAGACATCCAACATGTCACATCTTTGCTGCCATCCCCTCAGAGCTTCTCGGAGCAAGTCCGGGTTTTCCAGAACATCGCCACTCACTACAGCATGAGCTTCCTTCAGGAGACCATCGACTGGCTGCTGTGTATGAGCCCCCAGCTGGGCGGAACGGGCTAGAACTTGCTGACTGATTCTGCCGGCTGACCCGCTCCTCTCTCTCAAAGGCATTTCGGCAGACCTGTGGGTTCAGGCTGGGTTCATACAGAACCTCCATGGTCTTAAAAATGTGTCTATCTGTATTTGTATTAAAATCATCAATAAATATATTTGTACATCTACCTGGACTGGTGGTGCATTTACTTTGGCAGAGATTTCAACTCATTCACAATCTCAACCTAGAAGCCTGTCATATTTATTTTATTTATTAATTTACTTTCTTGCATAAAGTACGTGGTTCTCAGTTCTCAAATGATGACCTGTGACTGTGTATTATAGTTACGATTTAATTCAGTTCAAACCTAAAGTTTATTAGTAGTATTTTCAAACAATTTGCTTCTTTATACTTTTTACTCAATCTACTTTTTAAGATAAAATCCTCTTAAAGGTTATAAATCATTTGGAACAGATTTTGATGGCGCTATCAGCTCTGTTTTACTTGGGAGTCTCAAGCTGCCGGAAGCAAATTCCTTGTGTGCCCCAGCACACTTGGCGAATAAAGCTGATTCTGATTGTGATTTTTTTTTGCGATATTTGTCTCCAGTTTTTGTTTTTCTGGTTACCTCGCTACCCTCCCCGTTTTAAGGGCAGGCCTTCTGAAGCGCAACTTCATTCTGTGAGGATGGATCCATTACAACCACAGCCTGAAAGACGGCCTCCAGATCGATGCGTGGCTCATCCTCACTCGCTTAAGAAAACAGTCTGACTCAACCTCTGCACAATCTTGTTAAAGGACATTTCACACTTAATGGGTTTCTCTATCAGATTATCTGTCTGAGTGAGGGGTTTTGTTTTTCCTTGTCTCCCCTCCTCCTTGGATACCTGCTGGAAAGGCTACTGTAACACAAAAATGTAATAACATCTGTATCCAAATTGTCTGGCCTTTATTGTTTAAAGGACAGTTCCCTGTTGGTTAAAGTGGACCATTTTGGTCAGGCCACAGCAGATAAACTGCCTGGGAAAATGACACTTCACTCCTGATCTAGTTCAGGATGTGTATTATATCACGTTGCAAGTTTTTACCAGAAGTTCATCAGTATCGTGCTTCCCAGACATCCTGTATCAGATTAAAAAGTAAATCTGGTTTTGGGATTAGCTGCCTAGTTCATATTACTGAAGAATTATCCCTTTATCCTTTATTTTCAGGCAAAAACCTCTAAGTTTGTTAAACTGACAGTCAGTTTACATAGCCATAAAATGTGACAAATGGCTTAGTTATGAAGATACTAGCAATCTAGTAATGTTTCAGCCTATAATCTTAGTCTGCTTCTCCAAGTCATAGGAAAAAGGATCAGTAGCCACTCTTTTACAATTAATCAATGTTTGTTTATTGCCCAGATCACTTTTCTCTAAGACAAAATTATCATTTTGGGGTAATTGCCACCCCAGCTCCTCAGACTGTGACCAGCGTAGATATAAATAAAGACCTTAATTCCCATGCTGCTCTCTGTCCGTAGGAGATGTTTGTATTAAATTAATGCTATATGTGGCTTATTTTTTCCCCACAGCCTCATGTCCTGCAGATGCCATCCAGCTATCTAATTATTTTCCAAAGCCTGAAGTTCATGTGAACGTTTCAATACAAAGTGCAAGATGTATCAGAATAACAAATATAACCAGCTACTAATATTTTACAGAAAGGTTGCCTTTTATGAGGTATTACTGGCCAGGTTTCTAAATGGTTCCAATATTAAATTTTATAATATTAATACAGAGCAATTGGAACTGCCCACATTACCACACAGCTGTTTAATTCGGTATTGAATTTATGTAATTAAGGGTGCAGGTTAATTATTGGATTGTAAGTTGTCATCTCCATGAATGAGTGAAGACCATGATGCTCTGTGACTCGTAACTCCTCACAAATTCTTAATGCGACTTTCTACATGCGGAAATGTAAATGTATGTTTATATATAGGCATATGCATATAACAGTTATGGTATGTGAAGGATTGTTAAGAATAACTTTCAATTTCATGTACTGATATTTCACTGAAATTATATGCTCTATATTGGTCTATATGTCTTTCCCTTTCTGAGTTTATTAGGTCAGCTTCCATACTATAAAGCAAAGTTTTTCAAAAATATTTATGGAAAATTCTAGGTGTAAAGAACTGAGATAGATAAATGTGAATGTTTCACTTCAAATATGTGTTTTTTGGTGGCTTTAAAATTTCCTCAGAGTAAATGAGCATACTTAGTAGAGCTAAATAAAAATAATAACTAAAATAATTTCATTAATCTTTGTAGGCATAAGGAAATGCTTCTCTGAGCTGGGCTTTGCTGGAGTCTAGAATCTTGATTGAAGTGAAAGGTCTCAGCAAGCTCTTTTTGGGTGAGTGAAACGTGCCCTCTGAAATGCGGACAGTGATGATGTCACAGTGCCACGCCTTCTGATAGGTCAGAGTGGGTGGAGCCATAGCTTGTGAGGGTGAACTCGGTCAATGTGGGTGGAGGTGATTCTTCAGAGACCTACAGAGAAATCAAATTGGAATATATTCAAAATCTGTTTATCTGGGATAAAAGCTGCATTAAGTGATCTAAGAATAGCGTTTGCCAGTAATATAGGCATATAACTATGTTAAAATTATATCTCTGGCTGTGTGAATTTGGAACAAATTTTCTGCTTCTGGTAACCAGAAAAATAGTTTAATTTTAAACACGGTTAATATTTCTCCTTTTAGGCAAAGGTTTATACAATTTTTTTTACCATCAACATAAAAATAATATCTAATTATGGAGAAATGAATTCCTGGCTTCTCATTTAAAAGAAACAATAGAATATTTATCTAATGTATTATTTAATGATATCTATTATTTAAAAACACCTGACCTCATCAAACTTTCTTTCACTGTAGACCTCATTCTTGTCAATGAACGTGAGCAGAATCCAGTCACAAATGACAGAACACTGGAGGGAAAGTCACAAAGGCTGAGATAACGCTGAGAGATTGCGCGAAAGTACATTTCTGCTAGCTAATTTGCGTAAGGTCAACGCTCCCTGTTTAATAAAATTGGAAGAAAAACTTACGATTCCAACTGATGTCAAAGCGGTGACCATGTTGATAATAGTTGGAATGATGCTAAATTTCCCAGCCTGCAAAGGATCACATTTTATTCACACACATGTGAGGTATTAGAGTATTATTTTGGTCTTTAAAGAAGGAAACACTTACGTGCCCGTGGACAATGACATCCAGACGAATCCCAAAGGCTTTGATAAGAGTACGGAATTCCTTGCCATTCCTTCTGTAATATTTTGCAAACCTGAAGATCAAGGTCACAAATAAATAACATGCGCCTGCCCCATCTGTCTAGCTACGATTGTGGGCAACTGAGAGATTCTCTGTCATGGTGAAAGTTACTCTGTGGGCCTAAGATGATCGAAAGGAGGAATCACTCACCTATAGTTGTACCCAGAGCTTGGCAGGTTCTTGCGGAGGTCCAGACGCCGGAAGGCATAAGTGGGAACGCAGTTGGAAGGGTCTATGTCGAAGTCACACTTCCAGTTGATGAAGACCCCAATCACTCCTCCCTGACAAGACAACATGCAGTCTCAATGCATATTCTCACTCTGTCCAGAATAAAAATGATGATGATGATGATGATAGCAGTGCATGATAGAAAGCATGATATATTTATATGAACTCTCTTCTCGTGAACTCTCCTGTGATTGGTCTATATGGTTGACATGGTGTATATCCGGGCAATTCACCGTCCTGCAGAGCTCGCTGAACTTCTCCCTGGCCTGCTCTGCGATGTAGCCCAGCCGGAAGATGGGGCAGTAGGGGTCTGTCACCTCGTTGTAGGTGCAACGGCTCAGGTACCTTGCTTTGTTTGGTTTGATGTTGCCCCTGAGTCATTGGATGTGTTGTTGTTTTGTTTTGTCGTTTTTTTTGTTTAAAAAAAAAAACTCACACGTTTAAAATATAGCTTAATGGAAGAACTACGGAAGCCGAGAACGGCCATGCTTGCAATCACATTTTTAATGCTTTTGTTTAAATGCTATGTCTTTATTATCATGTCATCTGCACATGCTGGTATAACATTTGACAGCATTTCCCAGGACCAGGACATGACATGCACCCCATGATTAAACACCACACAAGTACAACACTCAGTTTCAACGTTGAATAGAGGGATGCATGCATGCAGATACAGTATCTTTATCTTTGTATTCAACGTTGAAACTGAGTGTACTTGTGTACCTGTGTTTTCTCAAGATAACAGCTTTAAAAAAGTATATTGCAAGCACAGCTATTCTCGGCTTCTGTAAAGAACCAAATGCACAAAGCATGTTAATCCATCGATGTGGTTTTTAGTGATACCACTAAGAAAATCATTTTTAAAAAATCATAGCTCTAGTGCACTTCAACTACAGGTGTAGACCAGTGATTCTCAGCACGGTCCTCGGGGACCCCCAGACAGTCCTCATTTTTCCTCTTTTGCTGTACAACTGTCTAACAGAGACCTGGGAGGCAGCAAAAACATGGACAGTCTGGGAGACTCTGAGGAATGGTTAGAGAAACACTGGCGTAGACCATAACATAACTTTCTCTCCATTAGAGACCCAGACAATTAGAATTGTAATGAAGCTAGCTACCAATTAAATATAGTCCTGTAATTTTGTTTCATTTATTACCTGAGCACTTTAAATTTGGGGAAGTGAATGGTGTTCTTGATGAAGACTGTGAAGTTAACGGCTTCCGCCAGGGATGGCTCTCTGTAGCACAGAGTAAACAGGTGAATCCCTCTGCGCCTAACCTAATAGGAGAACTTGCAGAAGGTGCATCTGGATGTTCTGCACGGGTCAGATACTGCAGACCGAAGGTGATAATATATTAAATAAATCAGAAGGAACAAACGTCATCCAAGAAGAACTTTAACACAAACCTAACAGCTGCAAATTCTTCAATGGGACACCAGGACTTGATCTCGCAGGTTTTAAAGGTATGGTTATAATAAGGTATACAGCGCCCTGTTCCTGGTCCTGGAAAAAACTAAATATAGATTACGACGACATGTAACAGCATGTTTTTTGGGTTCATTGTACCATTTATGCATAACCCTTACCGTTGCCATCAAAGTTAACCTCTCCTGCCTTGCAGTCCGAATCTGACGAGCAGTTGGCTTTGGGAACAGAATAATGCTGGATAAAAAAAGGTGTCAATTACTGAAGGCATCAAGGAGATACTACAGTGAGGTCAAGTAAATCTATTCCTATGTTCCACATTTTTAATAAAACATTTTGATGTTTGACATTTTTTGAAAAGTCAAGAATTCACGGCCTGTATTGGATGACTGGCTGGAAGGTGGATGTATGTAAGCTAATACAAGAAAGTTATTCTGGGATTAGATCCGAGACAGTGGAAGGAGGAGTTTACCATTTCATGTAAAAATAACGGTGAACTATTTGGAAAAGTACAGATCACATGATGTATGTGACAGTTTCATCACCACTGATTAGTGAATCAGAGTAAATGTATTACTATTTTTATAATACCATGAATATTGAATGTCCTGATTTTCTCAAAGGTTTTATCAAAGTGAATGGAGTCAGAGGTCATGGTGATGTGTAACTTGGGGGACCTCCAGAAGCACTTTAATGCACCGGCTTATAGGGACTGAATCCTAGGAGCCCCTGCTAAAAAGGGGCCTCAACTAACCTTGTTTAATAAAATGTTAAACCTTTAAACCTAGACACCCATAGCATGTTGAAAAATATAATACAGTGTCCTGTTCCAAACCAATATGGAACACGACTACAATCCCAAAATACACCCCTACCCCCCACTCAGGGCCTCTGACCATGTTAATATGTTAATGTGTCTTTGGGGATTCGTAAAAGCTGTAGAAAGGGCATTAAGAAATGTAGCCTCACACAGGCCCAGGACAAAGCCCTTACCTCTGCACACACCCCCTGCTGCTGGTCGTATGTAACCTCTCTTCGCAGGATTGTGCTGATGACATCACCACCCTGCATTTGGGGGACAGGAAAGCTGCAAATACGACCAAATTTAGGTCCAACCCAGCTCCCACCGTCTGCTTTATTGATTCTCATGGGACTGATCCTCAACTCAGCAAATGACTGAAACTGCACGATAACCACATGGCCCTTTGCTGAAACGCTAATATACTGATATTTAGCTTAAAAGACTTGCAGTTCCCCTCGTGGTCTGCAGCGGTCTGTGCCGACATGTTCCTGTGGGGAAACCACAGAACCTAAAGGAGGGGGATGACTATGTCTTTTAAAATCTGTTCCCATACTTATAGTTGTGACAGGGACAATAAAGATGCACAGAGAAAGGTGAGGAGGGTCATGAAAACGATTCAGGATTCTGGGAAAACCGCTCGCATCTGTACAGGCTTTTCTCAGTGGTGGTTTTCAGCTCATTTCTGTGGATCTACATGCCTATATGACACCACGAAAGAAAACATTACCTCGTGTATTTTTTCTTACCTCCGAGGGTCGGACGTACTCCACCATGTCCTGTACCATGTCACCCAGCAATGCTGTGCCCTTCATTTTCGTGTAGACGGAGCTCTCCGGGCGTGTTTCGCTCTCCTGGTACGCTTTCTGGCTGATGAATACATACCTGCCAGGGGCAATGGAATCAGACAGCTTCTTAGGGCTGGAAGTGCATTATACTGCGTTATAACAATGCAGAGGGAAAAGCCACCGTTGGTGGCACAGTGCTGGAAGCACCCCAGTAGTCCTTAATAATGGATGGATGGGGACTGACAGATAAGAACTTTCTTGATCCCACAGACAATTGTAGGCATTCATTAATGATAAGATAAATTAGCTAAAATCTGATCTGAGTGAGAAGTACTAAAACTTGACTTTTCCTTTGCTTTTCCTACAGTATCTTAACTAAACTCTAACTTGTAATTCTAAGGCATATGAAAATTTGATACGGATTAACTACCAACATGGACACAATCAGAGGATGCAGCAAATAGAAGTTTTTGCCATTTTTCTCAGGGATTTTCTGAAGGCCAATGAAAGAACATTTAGAGATTTAATATGTGACTTACAGCAGGACCATTAGAAAAACAGGAACCTTCTCAAAATGGGCCTACAGGTTTCAGATTTCAAAGTACACAGTAATGGTCTGTAATGGTCAGCGGGCAGAGACTTTAACCATGACTTTAACCAAATTAACTACATTTCCACAAATGGTTTTTACACATCATGAAGTCTGAAGAATAAAATAAAATTATAAATTTACATGTTAATAATTTTAACAGCATTTTGAGGCAACCTGACACAGCATCTAACATTTTGCACACTAAAAGTATAACAATTTCTAGCACTTCTTTTAAAAGATGCAATCATAGAGAGCCTTTTATAAAAATAATCATATAACAATGCTCTTCAATCACGTCCAATTGCCTTAGAAGCCAAAACAATTATGAATATCACAAATGGGAAATATTGCAAATGCTTACCATATGAAATAGGTTGTCACAAGTAAATGTACACCTCTGTAGATAACCCCGAGAGTTCTGTTTTTTACCACCATAACCTTTGGCGTCTCATATTCAAAGAAGCCGAGAAAACATGACCTAAGATAGTCTCGAAAGCCCATTTTTCTTTGGTAGCGTCCTGTAACGGGGGCTCTCCTCTTGCAGATAGAGTATATAATGTGTGCTCCTCACAGATGCTACAGAGCTCCTCTCTTCAGTGCTCACAGCCTCATCAGGTCAACATCTTGATCTCCACCCCCGTCTTTTACTAAGAATCCACACTCCAGTTTGTCCACATTTGCATAGACCTCCTCCTGCTATACTATGACATCACAAGTCCCGCCCAGAAAATGGCATTATAGTCAAGTTCCTTTGCCCTTGTTGTGTTGCATTATCCATCCACCCAGTCCTTCTATAACTGCGTATTCTGTAAAAGGTAGTAGTGTTGTCATTTGTTTTCTCATTTTATAAGTTAATGACACAAACACCCAAAAGGTCAAAGACTTCCGAAGGCTTTATGGTATATTATTCTGAAATTCTACAGTAAACCTTCAGCTGTACAAATTCATAACACTTTGGACGAAAAATGTCAGCATGTTGATTTCTTTTACAAGATCCAATATTTCAGAAAGCTTTTTGGAATCTTGCCTCCTTAAGACTAGATTAGACTGACCGCTTACTTTCAGAAATAGCCTACTTTCATATAACGTGCTGTCAGTCACTGACACAAAACTGAAAATAAAATATTGTAGTGTTTATATGTACAATTATATATTTCTTCCGCTGCAAATATTCATTCTGAATATACACAACGCAATGTTTAATTATAGATTTACAGTTAAAAGTCCGGACACACCTACCCATAGAAAGGGTTATTTGTACTGTTCCGTACATTTTAGAACACGTATGGAGACATCAAAACTATAAAATAACATGTATGAAATTGTGCACAGACCAAAAAAGTATTAAACAAGAACATGTATTTGTTGGGGGGAGGTGGGTAGTTCTGTGGTTTGGGACTGCTACAAATCACTGGGTCGGCAGAGTGATCCCACCATTGGGCTCCTTAGCATGGCCCTTAACCTCTATTCCTCTAGGGACTTGCTGACTCTACTGTCTCCTCTATGCCAGTTTCATGAGGTGGCCTCCTGGGATGCTTTTCCAGCCGTTCTGAAGGAGGACCTACATGTATGCTGAGCTCTCATTGGCCGCTTTTCCTTCACTGTCTGATCAACCTCCTCCAAAACCATTTCTACTGTGTTTAGGTCAGGTGGCCAGGTCATGTGATGCAACAATATCATTCTGATGAATAATTTATAGATCCAATTTTAGTCTTAATTCCAATAAAATGTATCACCACTCAAAATGAACAGATGCTTCACACATATAGTATTCATGATTCAAAAAGTTGCTTTATGCGTCTATTTATTTAATTAGATATTGAATTCTTAGTCATTTACCTGAAACACAATAGGAGATATGCTTGTAGATAAATAGAGTTGTGAATTTATTTTAATTTTAGCAGAAAAGTGTGGAGAAGACGCAAGTCTCAAATATCATTATTTATAATCAGGCATATGTGTAGGCAGCCTGCAACCTTTGGGTCCTACTCGCACAGCTCACCCAACACGTGTGTAAGCGGAGACCGTGCTCTGGTGGAAACAGGCTGGGTCGACGTTGTTTTTGCGGTCTTGCTAAGATACTGAAAGAAGAGTATAATGGGTGGTTTACAGAAAAAGAAGGTAATGCAGGCGCCTTAATGTTAAGTTTAGAAACGCTGTATGGTTCTTTACATGACTGAGATAGAAAATGTGGGTGAAGATGCCGTTTTTGCCACACCGAAGGCCGGAGTAAATTCGCCAGGTCTCGTCGCAAACGTTTTGAAACTTCCGTCTGATTACGGTATTGCGATCATTTCGTTCGTGTGGTTTGGATATACGATATCCATGTGTACATTATCAGTATGGACAGGTCTTTCTAAGTATTACTTGCTTCTACTTGAGTATAATTCGTAATAGCTTTTTAGTTGGCTAGCTACAGCAATATCCCACAGAAGCTCTATTTCATTTGACAGAACACTATTACATTACCAGTGTGACAGAACATACTGTTAGTTGACAGCTCGTCTAAAGGTCCAAAATGTGCGGGTATAAATATCCGTGTATCGGCGTCCCTTTGTCTCTTGCTCATTGGGTTAGGTTTCTTACTGTTCGGAACGTCGCCAGTTTAAATCCCGAGTTATGTCACCGTTGGGCCCTTAATTCTAATTGTTGATCCTAGTCAAATATACGGCACTTTGGGTAAAGGCGTCTGCTAAATAACATAATATACCTATAAATATTTTTTCCGCAGTACGAAAGTGGATCAGCCACGAACTACGTCACCAGGAACAAGGCTCGCAAGAAGCTGCAGCTAAGCTTAGCTGATTTCAGGTAAATACTATCCGTCTGACATCAGTTTGTCCTTATGCAACTTCAGGCACATGGATGTTTGTATGTTTATGTGACATAACGCTGAATGAATAGCTTTTTTAAAGAGGCCTTGACGTGGCCAGGGCTCTGGAGCTGATGCCATGCTTGCTTGATGATATTTACAGACTGTCTGTTAGATAAGGCTAATAAAACAGCGATGTGATCTTTCAGACATTGTTGTCGATGGCTCTGTTCCCAGGCGCCTCTGTATCCTGAAAGGCATCTACCCCCATGAGCCGAAACGCAAGAAGAAAGTCAACAAGGGGTCTACCGCCCCGCGCACCTTTTACCTGGTCAAAGACATCCGTTTCCTACTGCATGAGCCCATTGTGGCAAAGTTTAGGGAGTATAAGGTGTGTTGACTCTTTTAGTACCTTAACTACTCTGCTCTGAATATACATTCCTACTAAGCCTTGTGCTGCTTACAGATGCCCCGATGGTATCATTATATCATAAACAGTCTGAAAAGACAACTATTATTTGTATATTATTGCAGTGCTGAATATTGGCAGACCAGCAAGTGTAATGATGCACCTTTTTCTTCTGCGTCTCATCAGGTCTTTGTCCGGAAGCTGCGGAAAGCTTATGGGAAATCAGAATGGGGTGGAGTTCAGAGGTTAAGGGAAAACAAACCTGTCTACAAACTTGACCACATTGTGAAGGAAAGGTGAGTCTTGTTGGTTGGCTAAAATTGACCAACAGAGGGCGCCCTCTCACTTTAGTTACTAGGTAGCGCTACACAAAATAGTAGTACAGACGCTCCTCTACTCACGAACGAGATGCATTCCGAACGGCCGTTCACAACTTGAAATGTTCATAAGTCGTTATTCAACATCATTTTAAGGGTATACACAAGTACTAAGAACTAGGATGCTGGGAGTATGCACGCTACGCTGCTGCGCGGCGGGAGTAGCGACCAGAAGTGGTACCAGGCGGAACTGGAGCGCAGAAAAAAAATTGATGTTGCGGACAGGTAACGGGAGCCCAGTGAACACAATTTGGACTTGCAGTCCTCTTCGTATGTCTGAAAGTTCGTAAGTTGAACGTTCGTAAGTAGAGGACCGTCTGTAGTGGTGAACTACATGTATGAATTAATTCTGTGCAGTCTTGTGATAAATGCAGGCTGCATATACCCATATTTTTAGATTACTAATAGGGAGATGTTCTTGACTTTTTGTGGGCAGCTGTTGATAAGGTTCTGTTGACATGCGTGGATTTGTGTGTCAGGTACCCTACCTTCATTGATGCGCTCCGTGACCTGGATGACGCCCTCTCCATGTGCTTCCTGTTCTCGACCTTCGCCCGCACAGGGAAGTGTCATGTCCAAACCATCCAGCTGTGCCGCCGCCTGTCTGTGGAGTGGATGAACTACATTGTCATGTCTCGCTCTCTGAGGAAGGTGGGCAGCCCGCATCGGCAGACACAAAAGGGTTTGCGTGTTTCTGCGTGCTTGATCTCGGGGTTGTAAATTAAAATGTGATCAGATCGATGTTTGCACTAATCTATTCTCTGTAAATGTATCTATTAATTTGCTTTTGTGAGTTGATCTTTTCTTTTATAACATCTTGAGATCTCTCGTCCTTTCTCTTCTGTTGCTCTGTGTATAACGTTCCATGCTTTTTTTTTAAAGGATAGTTACAAAAACATTATATTTATGAAATAACATGCATTTTTGTTGGGTTAGGTGTTCCTCTCCATCAAGGGAATTTACTACCAAGCAGAGGTCCTCGGCCAGACTGTTACCTGGTTGGTTCCCTACCAGTTTGCCCATAACGTGAGTGTGTCTCTGTTGTGTGTCAGCTGTCTGTCCAGTGTAACTCCGTTTCCTGGTTCCCCTTCCTGAGCAGCTACTTGTGGGGTTTAGCAATGGCTACCTTCTACAAGCTCTTGTAAAGCCTTTATTTAGCCAAACAAAATGTATATTTGCAGGAACTGCCGTGTTTAAACGTCTAAGTATTAACAGATAATGTTTAGGAACTGTTATAGACTGTTTAGGAAGCTCTGGCATAGGAATCAATGTTAAATCATATCCCATAATCCAGTGATCCTCAAAGTGTGTGACATGCAGGGGGGGCACAAAGCACAACCAATCCCAGGTTTGAGAGTGTGCTAAAATATGCATGGATTAAAGTTTTCCGTCGCTATGACGGATTTCCGTCAACTGAGTGCACTAAAGGTTAATAATGAGATTGATGCAGATCCGAAGGGAAAAAAATGGGGGGGTGGGGCTAAACAAGCTTCGGCAGACGAATTCCTGGAAAGGCTGTCTTTTTCTTTGGTTTAATTACGATTTAATTATTCTTCCTAAAAATAAACATTATGGTTTCGGCAGTTCGCTTAAACATTGACGGCTGTGGAATAGCCTACAGGCTGCAAGCTATTTCCCGACGCTTGTTTAAGATGCAAACTTTATAGTAAGGAGATAATAATTCCCCAGCATTTAGTGCCACATCAGTCTCAAAGGCTTTTAATGTCCCAAAACAATGACGAGATCTGCAAAAGGGTGAATGGCATGGGCTTCTTGTAGCCTGGCGTATCCAATAATAACAACAATAATGATAATAATAGGGCATGATAGGCTAGTAGTATATTTTACATTTTCAAAAAAGATCAGAATAGAACGTATTTTTATTTGGGAGTCAGTTGTGTGTCATGAAGTGTCTCATTCGCTAATAGTAGTTAAAAAAGGTCGGAAAACAGTGGCGAAAAACCCATTGCTTAAATAGATAAAGAAGCCAAAACTCCGAAGCTCAAGATTCAGCACAGTGGCTCCGGTGTCGCAAGCGCTGCGAGAGCTTATGCTCTGTTAAAAATAAATAAACAACAGCAGTTTTGGAGTCTGTTTTCTTGCTGTTAACAGAGGAATGGCAGTGGGAAGCTGCTCTAAATTTCCCGTATTTTGGGTTGGGATCTTGGGATTTTTCAGCCTGCTTTAAAAATAGTTTAGGCTATTTGTAAACATAGGCTATATAAATAGTCCGTAACGCCATATTTTACAGGACATAGGCCCTTCGATTTGCATCACTCGTGTGTGTCAATTTGCTTTCGGTTTTGTCAGCATGGACGCGCTTCTGTTAAAGGAAGGCACAGATGTGTCGGACATCGACAAAACGGTAAAGAATAAGTGGAGATGGGCGTGGCTAAATGAAATGGGCGATAATGGCAAGCCATTTAGTTCATAGTGCAAAAAGATGAAAATGGCAGGTGTGCGCTTTTGTGTGGTTTGCCATAAAATAATAGTCTATGGAAGCAATGGCAAAAAAGTGCTATCGTGCCACCAGTCAGAAGCTAGCCATAAGACTAACGTTAGATCTCTCCAGCACACATCCTCATTGCCTGGTGCAACAACCACCACCACGAAGGTTTGTGCTTCTATGGCTGCGTTTGCTCGCAGAAAGTGCGCATATGCTCATTTATAGCGTTGAAAATTAGTTGCATGGCCAAGGTGGTATGGGCCCGCGACACGGAGCATGTGGTTTAAAAAAAAAAAAAAAAATCAGTCGGATTTTTTTTTGCTTTAATCCTTGAATGTTATTGGGACCAGAACATGTGAGCAGAGCAATGAGTTTCCGCTGCAGACTCCTCCCATTTTTGCTCCCTGCTCCTCTCATTTTTGCTCCCTGCTCCAATGAAATCACTCACTGTTCACTCCAACAAAGAAAACAATCTGCATTGTATTTTAGTTTTAAATTAAACTGTAGCCTGGCATCAAAATAACCGAGCAGCCAAATTCACATTAAAGCAGAAATTATGTGAGGCGCTCCAGTATGTGATCGCAGCGTTGCCAACTTTGGTCAGCTGGCCAAATTTTCAATTCGAGACAGTTCTGCATTCACATTTACAAGTATGTAAGAATTTTATTACTCTGTAACTAGACTGTAGGATTACAAACTACGCAGCACCTTTTTAGGGTTATAACGGAAGAGTTGAGAACCCTGCAGAAATGGAGTGAGAGATAAGGTGACGCTTCAGTTTTTTTCGCTCCCAGTCTGGCCAAAATCTTTCCACTCCTGCTCCGCTCACATGCTCTGAGTGGAACCAATTTGGATTTACATTTTTCAGGTGGGAGCAATAGCAAACAGTGTCTATGGATTTTTTTTCTTTCAGACAGCAAAAGAAACAATATGTAAAACGTGGACACACACACACACGCACGCACGCGCGCGCACACACACACGGGCATACATGTATAATATATAATGACGGGTCCAAAATAACTGTATGGGTTGGGTGCATACATGGGTGGGGGGGGAATGAAAGGTCAACCACTTCCAAAGGGAGGCATGACAGAAAAAGTTTGAGAACTGCTGCCGTAATCCATTTTTTTATCTTTGCGTCCCATTTGCTCTTAGCACCCAACGGATGTGGATTACAGGGTAATGGCCACCTTCACGGAGTTCTACACCACTCTCCTGGGCTTCGTCAATTTCCGCCTTTACCAAACTCTGAACCTGCTCTATCCCCCCAAGGTATGGTATGACGCTCTCGCATCCTCAGTCGCGGATGGGGATGTTTAGGTCCTGGATGCGTCTTGATGGTTCTCTCCTTCCAGCTGGACAGTAAAGCTGAAGTGGAGCTGAAGGCTGAGCATGAGGAGGATTACGCCATGGACTCAGAGAGCTACTTGGAGGTAGTGGAGGCCTGTGTGTTAATGCTGCAGGAAAAATGCTTAAATGTTTAAAACCCTCGATTAGTCAGATGGGTTTCTTCATGCTTGTGTGTGTTCACATTCTGATACGTGTCTGACTGAGCGTTGGGGTAGCGGCAGGAGCCGACGCTGCTGTGTGACACTGTGCTCTTCTCAGAAACTCTCAGCGCTGAGTGCCAGTCTTTCGCGGGTCATCTCCACTGTCGAGGAAGAGGAGGCAGAACCTGACCGCTTTCCTGTGGAGGGGGTAATGGAGCAAACTGTC
Organism: Mormyrops boulengeri; assembly: GCA_026781065.1. Classification (NCBI taxonomy): domain Eukaryota; kingdom Metazoa; phylum Chordata; class Actinopteri; order Osteoglossiformes; family Mormyridae; genus Mormyrops; species Mormyrops boulengeri. The sequence goes on along the minus strand of JAODLD010000046.1, from coordinate 31,323,531 downwards.
TCTCTCTCTCTCTCTCTGTCCTTCTGTCCCTTGTCTCACCATTAATCTGCCATTTCTGGATGTGCCCTAACTACAACTTTAAATTTCCATTAAGTTACCATAATTTCTGATAACTGCAGTCTTTGACTCTTTGTGGTAACAGTCCACACTTACAGATTTTTTTTCTATTGTTTACCAGTATTTAAATTAAGACATGACACTGTTTGGCAGAATGCTATCTTTGTATTATGATTTGCCAAGTCTTTTATAAGGGTCATTCCATGTCAAATCATCACACTTTCGGACCTTATCATCACCGATTTTAATGAAACTTGGCATGCTGATTTGGTAACTTATGAAACTGAAATTGGGTGTGTCTTGGATCAATATTGAGGGAGATTTAAGCGAACAAAGTTTTAACTTTTTTGGGGGGGGACTACGACTTTGACTGGCTGTATTTACCATAATATAAGCTGCACAGAAATGGTCCTTATATTGTTTTAAAACTATTGTCCAGCTCTATAGATTGGATAAATAATATGCCATTCCCATATGAATAATTACTGTGCAATAACTGATTAATTTATGAAAAATTCAATAACAAAAAAAACTATATTTCAAAATTGATCCATTTTTTTTTTTTTACCAAAGCTAGCTCATAATGTCATGAACCAGAAAATTTGGTCATAAGTTGTTGCTGAGATATTTTGACCGGATTATTTGACATGGAATGACCCATAAATTAATTTTGTCTGTGTATTACAGTGGAGCCATTTTGTTTACGGCTAAGTCTTTGTATCCTTTCAAGCGCCAAAGGAGGCCACAAAAACTCATTACTGGCTGTAACAGCCCAAATGGCTTAGGGTGTTGGATGTGTCAGGCATGGGGGATTGTCTCCTTGGTTTCTGAGAAAGGTGTTAAAAAAACAATGATGAAACCCAAACCCTCCGTAAAGACCTGCTTCCTCCTTTCCAGGAAGACGCTGAGGCCCTTGTGGCCCGGGAGAAGGAGCAGAAAGAGCAGGAAGCCCTAAAAAATCTCTTTGAGGGTCTGAAATTCTTCCTCAACCGGGAAGTTCCCCGGGAGCCCCTGGCCTTTGTGCTTAGGTAGATGTGACACTTCTCAGAACTGACTTGATTGCGCCAAACAGAACATCATCTATGTCCCAGCCGCACTCTTCTGGACAGAGCTGGATATTTCAGGTTCAGAAAGTAAAAATCCAGACCAAGATTTGTTCAACCGACCAGTTGAATACTGTGAGTCATTATAAGCTACTGGTTGGGTAAAATAAAATCTTGGTCTAGGTTTTTGCTTTCTGAACCTGAACTATCCACCTCTGGTTCCTGATAACCCAGGAGTAGGCAATCCTATCCAGAAAGGGCCAGTGTGTATGCAAGTTTTTGGGATAACCAAGTGAAGTGTCCCACCACTTCACAGAAGATGACATAATATCCCACAACACTGTATCATACCACATAACAGCAGGTCACATCCCTTTAAAGACCTTAGCAGGCCTCACTGATCAACAGGCTGGCATCTTATTTGTCCATTAAATTATTTAAAATGTGTAATTCCTTTTTTAGGTGTTTTGGAGCTCAAGTGTCATGGGAGAAATCCTTGTGTATTGGCAGCACTTATGAGGTCACAGATGAGACCATCACACACCAGGTCGTTGACAGACCCAATGTGGACAAGAAGTATATTAACAGGTATAGATTAAACTGGGCCATAATCACTGACAGCTTAACATCAGCTTATCTTGAACTGATACAGTTGCCCTTTGTCGTGTCTGCTGCAAATGTAAATACTTCACTAAAGAAATGCAAATGACATTGTATTGTTTATGCAAAGCGTGAGCTTCACATCTGTGGCTGCTGTTGTAATTGACACGTGGCCCTCATGTAAGCAGCTGTGTTTCATATCTGGTCTTTCGGCTCGGTATGGATCTTAGAGATGACCCCAGTGAACCTGTCTGGTCTTCACAGGACACTGTGAACGGAATCTCTGGCTCTTTTCGTTGTTCTGTCAGGCTCTCCCGATTCCATTGCCTTCTTGCTCAAAAGCATCCCCCTTCTCTGCCCCAGATCACAAATGGCAACAAAGACCCCTTTCAGGGCTCTTCTCTAGAACATCAATGGTGCCCCTGTCTCTCGTGGCTTCCTGTGGGTGGGGACGATAGGGTTCGCAGTAGCATTGTTCTCAGCCCCAGCCCTCGTGGCAGAGCCGTTTCTCAGGGCCCACCACGGGTTGTTAAGTCCTGCGGCTTGGGTGTCCTCCCTTCCCCCAGAATGCCACAGTATTAAACACACCTGACCACTAAACGCCATAATTAGTTGGTTGACTGGATGTATAAAAGGAATGGAAGCATGTCTGAGAAGGGCAGGAATATTTGGGCATTTAGCAGATAACACATGCTGGATTTGAGTCTGTCTGTCGGGTGGAGCTCCTGTTTGTCCGATCAACAGCAATGAAGGAATGAATGGCAGCCTTTCTCTTTCATTCCCAAAAACTCGCTTCTTTGACTGCATCGGTGGTGCATGCAATTCTGCAGTTAACAAAGTTGGATAAGCCGATGAATTGGGAAAATTGGTCGTCATCCGTTAGTTTTGATAACAACTCCTTAATGTTCAGATCTGTACAGAGTAAGAAAGGCCTGATTTGTCTTGACAGATACTACATCCAGCCGCAGTGGGTGTTTGACTGTGTCAACAGTAGGATGCGTTTACCTGTCGAGGACTATTTTCCGGGGGTAACCCTGCCCCCACACCTGTCACCGTTCGTGGAGCACAAGGAAGGTGACTATGTGCCACCAGAAAAATTGAGACTGATAGCCCTGCAGCGTGGGGAACGGCCAGGTGAGGTTCAAGCTGCTCTTGACCATCAGGTCTGAAGGTTAAAATGAATTTGAAAAAGGGATGCATGAGGATCATTTTATGACCAAGAATCTTTCAAATGCCCTGACTTTCAGAGAGAGAACGAGAGGAAATTGAAGATGAGGATGATGACGACGAAGGTGATGACAGTCAGGAAGATGAAGATGGTGGTGATGATGATGGAGAGGAGGAAGATGATGATGATGATGATGATATGGATGATGAAGAGGCAACAGATGAGAAAAACCTTAAGTTGATGGAGAAACAGAAATCCCAGGGCAAGGTGAGGGAATGCTGGAAGCTGGTCTTTTTAGACATTCTTGACATTAGGGCTTGTGGTGGAGGCTGTCAGGATGTTGAAGTTTCAACTGGATGTCTTCATAAAACGTTATTCCTTGGCAGACATTGTCAGTCAAGGTCACTCCTGGGAAGGTGAAACTGGAGAATAGGATGCGATTGGAGCAGGAGGAGAAAGCAGAGGAGAAGCGTCTGGCCATCATGATGATGAAAAAGAAGGAGAAGTATCTCTATGATAAGATCATGTTTGGCAAGAAGAGGAAAGTCCGAGAGGTAAGTCTGACTCCCGAGGATCTGAGGAATCCTGGGAGGGATGGAAAGAGAATTATGAGGATTGAAAATGTGTGGGAGTTTGCTGAGCGCGAGATGCTAGGAAATATTCAGGAAGTTGCCTCTTTCAGTCTTGGTGTAAAACTTTCACACCAGCTCCTAAGCCAGGTGGTGAGTGGAAGTAAATGTTAATGAGGCTAAGGCACTTTGCCATGGAAAACTTGTAATTTAAATAATGAGCCCTGGGAGGATCAGTGACCTTGCTAGTGCCACAGCTGAGACCTGAGACCGCAAGTGATATGATTATCCATTAACTTGATTCTCCTTCCCCTGTTCAGGCAAACAAGCTTGCTGCCAAGAGAAAGGCTCACGATGATGCCTGCAAGGCTGACAAGAAGAAGAAGAAGAAGAAAACCATAGGGAGAGAGTAACTGTAGTTAAGGACTTGTGAGTTTGGGAATAACACGTCCGTGCCATAGTTGAAGAGGGGAAACAGTTTGTAGCATCTTTGTAATATCTTGTTCTTGGGCCAAAAATGTGAAGAACCCATGCAAGGATGTCAGATGTCTGGACGTGGACTGTCCGTTGGGGAGAACGTGGAATACCAGCCAAGCTATAGTATGCTGTTGAAATTATTTCCTTTCATTTCTTAAAATCGCTTTGAGGTTTCTGTAATCTGAATCTTGTTTCATTACCTATTGTATGTATTTTAAAGACTGTAAAATTTGCAGTAAAATCTGCAAAACCACCTCAGTGGGACACTATGTATGAATTCTGAACTGAAACGGAAGCTGGACAGTCGTTCAGGAATGCGTCACTGTCATTTACACCGCTCACAGAACACAGGGCTTAGTGCCCCGCGAGTGTATTCAGCTTTCACTTGCATGTTGTGAATTTTTAAGGTGTCGGCGGGGAGAGTAATATGGTTCCCCCAGAGACCGTCTGCTTTATGGCATTAGTGAGCCCATGGCAGTCATCCCATAACGCGAGGGGTTGGTTTCTGTGTCGCTGCAGACCTTCTGGATTATTAATGAGTGCTGCTCTTGGAGGCATTGCGTTACTTGCCCCCCGTATTGCCGCCAGGTCGGCTCTGCGTTTCAGATGCCTTGTCGTACGAGTGGCTGCATGACACGGTGCTGATTTGGTGTTTTATGGCTAGGCACAAAAGAGGGTCATGGCGGGAGTCATGGTCTAGTCACTGCTCGTTTATGGTTACAAAGGAGCATTGCTACCCTGCCCCCCCCCCCACTCTGTATGACGCACCATATCTGCCTGTGATCTCAGTGGGCCTGCGGCCTGGCCACTCATGCCCCTACCAGACCAAGCCATTGATTCAGCCCCCTGCTCCCACGTGGCATCTCCGCATTCCATGCGTGCCCACCCACTCCAGGTCCCACCCTGGCATCGCAGAACGGCAAGTTTAAGGACCTTGATGAGGTTTTCAGCTGTGTAGGGGTGGTCTGGGGGTGACGAGGTGGGCCTTGGGGGGGTGATGTGATGGCAGTAGACTGTGCCCAAGAGCCAGTCTGTCTCAACAATGGTGACTCTACCAGGATGATTGCAGCTGTGTTTCCCTACCCAAAGCCTCATTATATCGACATAGTAGCCAACTGTCTCCTTGCCCCATGTCTTTGGAAATTCTCTTCTATTTAGTTGTTTGGCTTTTGAAACACTAGTGATTCATGTGATAGTGTGTGAGCTCAGAATCGCTGGTTTTTGATGATAGGCTGGCATATTTTAATTTACTATTAGCATATATAATTTTCTAATAGCTTACATTTCCTACCAATGTACTGCTTTAATAACAGGAAATTGTTCTTATAAGGAAGTCTAATCTCTGATACATTGTTGTGTAGCAGAAAGTGCATAAAATAATCACCTACAATTCTATGTCGGAACTGGAAGCCGTAATACTGATCCCGCCGCAAATGAGAGTCAGCTTTCCGTTTATCATTCCATACCTCCGATTGCTTTCTATATCTCCGGCAGCACAGTGCCTTGCGTCGATAACTGTGACAAGTTTATTTATTGGACATTGGTGCCTTGGTGAATCAAATACTTGAGTTTAGTAGCGGGGGGGGGGGGCGCGGGTAGACGTCTCCCAACCGCGGGGCAGCGGGCAAGATGCATGGACACAATCGAATTTTTGTGTGCCACCCTACACTCCCACAACTATGATGCACTATGCATTCATCAACCACTCCCCCCCCCCTCCCTGACTCTAGGATCTGTATTTCCTTACAGACTCCGCTTTCAGCTCTCCTCCTATCACACACACTGACCGACACTGACAGCCTCGGCCATGCGCAGGAGCGTCTGAAGGCGGGTCTCTGCTCAGCCGGCTGCAGCTTGAGCTCCAGGCGGCGTGGAGGGTGGTCATCGGAGCGTGCGTTTTTGTCTTTCCTCTCCGTAAAGCTCGCACCGCACGGAGACACCACGAAATGGGTACCGCGGCATCGCCCGGGATAGATAGAAAGCCATCGTAGATGAAGAAGCGGTGAAAGCGCGCTTGCGAGCCGCGGACCACCAGCACAGTTGCCCTGGGGTGGTGCCGGGGAGGGGAACTGGAGCCAGACGTCCTGGGAGGACAGCGCACCCCAAATTTGCACGGTCTCCCTGTTGCTGTCTTCTCAATATTCATAAAAAATCTTTTTCTTCCAGGATTTATGCCCATCACGGTACAGTATTTATTTTCTTTTTTGTCCCTGAAGGTACTTTAGAGGTGGCTCGAGGTACTTACTTTGCACTTGCTTGGCTAACCATTAACAACCAGTACCTAATCCTAACACATTTATTAAATGAGGCGAAAGAAGGAAACCGATCCGTCTAAGCTTTTAACTTCAACAAATTAATATCGTTTTTATGTAAATACATTACTGAACAAATTGAATTTATTATAGCTTGATATAATTCTTCTACGAACGAGTAAGGATGTATGAAACTTCCAAATCCGTGACAGCCGCTCTCCCAGAACCACTGGTCACTATCTTCCATTTTACCTTGAAATGTTATACAGTGTGGAATTAAAATATGAAATATACCGAAGTGCAAACTTAAAAGTTATAAAGAAATATCTGCATATCAAGGACATGTAAACGCATATAAATGTACCTTTAAACGTCTGTAGAACAGACTCTGACGTGATTAGGTCCTAAACTGCGCTCGCACTTTTCACTGTAATGTTTTACTTTGAAATTTCATTTAAGGCAATTTTTTGACGATTACTTGATATAGGCCTCATCGTGTTTTGGTATTATATTTGTATGAAAAACAGGATTACTTTGCTCCACCATGAGCACTGGTATTATGTTGCGTGATCGGGAATGTTTTAAAAAGTGATATGATTGTTCACTGTAATATAATACAGCACACATTATGTCCCCTTATGAAAGTCTCAAAGTGATAATGCTCTTGAAAGAAAAACTCTCGACCACAGCTTTGACCCTCAGACGCCCCAGACTGATGCGAATAGGGGAAATGCATTCACGTCTTTCCCATTACAGTTAATTATTACTGAAATCGTAACTGCATCTGACTGTAATGCATGTTTAATTGTACCGTGCCTGATACAAGAAAGGTGTCATTGTTTTCAATATTTAGGCAGATATGCAAAAGAAATGGGATTTCGCCTTTTCATCTTTACGCAGATACGGGAGGAATTTAGCCTGTTTTTTCGTCAAAGGAAGTTGCAGTCTGTATGCAGCTTAGGATTTAGAAACATGGGTTTGTAATATTGTAAACTGAACTCATTTTCAAGTCCGATGTTTTAATGGAATGACTGAATATATGTATCTTTAAATCAATCAAGGTGTCTTCTTGTAGCTGAACTGGTTGAAGTCAATTCATTGTCATTACTGTTTCCGTATTTATTTTTCCTTAGTAGCGTTGTACCTTAGTTGTTTTGTATTGGATTTAAATTTTGGACTGATATTAAAAAAGGTGTACGTCTACATCTCACAGTTTCAACGGTGTATATATTTACAAACATGAACATGTGAAGAGCTATAATTTTAAAATCTGTGGTCCTATTATATTTTAAATGGTCTGCTCATTCTCATTAATGCCACCGACTGCATGTGTTATGTTTATTGCGTCATTCCCTGTAAACTAAAGACACATTAGTGAGTGAACATATCAGAAGCGTGGCTGTTTCTAAGATGCTGAAACCATGTGTGGCACCAACAATCACTCCACATTTAAAATGACATAGGTCAGGCTCCTTCGAGGTTTTACTGCTTAAGCGCGCAATAACTGAACCGCTTAACTTCATCTGCATGCTGTATGTATTCAGCTGCAGCCTCATGTTTGTTCGTAAGAACAGGTAAATAGCATTACCATGCAAGTGCACCTGATAAACTGACCACTGAGCGTATATTAACAAACTAACGAATTACATACCATCTGCAACCATTTACCATACAACATTTAACATAAGGTTAAGTATTTGAGCTATTAGTTAGGTTCTCCCCAAACGAGCTTGATGCGCCGAATGGCCTCCTCTCGTTTGTAAATTTCTTATGTTCTTATGTTCTTATTTCTTTTGTACCATAGACATTCATCTCTTGTAAATAGCCTACATTTACTAAAACCGGCTGCTTTCTATCTACAGTCCAGAAAGATGTATTTTTTCGGTATTCTGGTCACTTCAAAACTGGAACAAACATATGGCTTTAGTTGAACAGACGTCATCACTGTAAATAAAAAAAGAAATGGTGACCTGACAAAAACAGAAACAACGGGAGTTAGTAAAACTCCCAATTAACTTACTTTTCTGCCGAGTCGGGTACCACTACGACTGCTGTTGAGATCTGATTACTGCAGCTCAGAGTAATCCGTTTAGCTGTGTGGGATCGGTTTGCCCAGAATGTATTATTCATTGATTCCAATGCCAAACAGAGCAACCTTCAAAACACACATTTGGTAAACAGACTAGTTCTGGATTTCAAATAATCTTCCATTATAAGTCTTAATATGTTTTATAAAATATAGCTGTAATAGTACAAATATTTACACGGATTTTGAAATTTAACCCCATTAAACACAATTTATACCGTTAACGATATCCTTACTGATAGGACTGTCAGTGTATGTTACTAACAAAATGGTAGCATGTTATTTGAAAAAAGGATGCATTATGTGTAGAAAAATACATAGGACATAACTACATTAGCAAAATATATAATATATAAATAAATATAAAACAAATATGATTTCAGTTCCATGTGCAAACTGGTTCATTTACATGAAAGGCCCCATTCCCTCCAAAGTATTGTAGTAAAGACACCATATGTATTTTTATAGGTACAGTTGTCCAGTACAGATGCACTGATTGCAATTTTCTTGGCCGATTCCACTTTTTTTTTTTTCTTTTCAAATGTTGGACCTGCCTATACTGATTTTTGACGAATTTTCTTTCTAAGAACTGCAATTGACAGCATATAGCCTACAAACAAAAATCAGCCCTTGTTCAATGCAAAATTTTATTTTCATAATAAAGGAAACTTAATTTCCCCAAAACTGCACTAAGTTACAGAATCTTCTGTCACTTAAACAAGTCTCGAAATAAAGCGCTGTGACTGGAAAGAGATGCAAATGACAATTATCTGAAAATGAGGTGCTGTACGTCCAACTTCATCTGACATATTTTACTTTACCGATTAAACAAGAGCAAGTACAACAGATCTAAATAACAAAACAAATGTCAGTTACTTATATCGTTTCCCAGTATGTTTAAATTCACCAGATTACATGACATTGACCTTTTTCTCTTTTTTACTCGTCTTTAAAAAAGTCCTTAGGTTACAAACTTCCAAATAAAACTGAAGTGTACTATACTCCTTGAAATAATAATAGGTGCAGGGTAATATTATTAATATGACCATCGCATGTTATGCGCATATAATTCTTACATCGCCAATAAGGTAGATTAAGATCAGGCTTTTTCATACCTTCATACTGTACGGACATTATAGCGCAGGGGGTTCAAGTTTCGCTAAAACATTTTTACTTTGTCATAGGAAAAAAACTTATCTAGCTTTTCAATTTTAATGATTATTCCTGTTCAAGATTATCTATGTGTATGTGTTTAATAATCAGTTTAAAGTTGACCTCCTCCCACACGGTTTACTTTGGCTTTACGTATATTAAAAATTGAAGTCTTTGTGTCATCTTCACTCACAGTGAAGAAGTTCCATGCTAACATGTTCTGTGAGCATGCTTGCAGCTGTGAGGCTAATGCCTGCGCTGCTGTGCGTATGACGTGTGGTGCCTTTGTATAACCGACCGGTTCGGTATCGGTAATACATGAGACTGACTGACTGGTCTCTGGTCCGGGTCAAGCAGGCCGAAAATCAGCCGATTCCAGTCCCTGGCCGATCGATTGGTACCTCTCTAGTGTCCAGACATCCTCCTGGCACATTGGGGCCAATCTCCCCATTAGGTCCACAGGGAAGGTAAAAGGTGTAATCCCTTCATTGCTAAATCTCAGGTGTCTTTTCCTGAAGAAGAATATGAGTGCCCCCCCCCCAACCCCCTTAAGTGAAAGTGGTTTGGCTTCCCTGAGCCAAGGGCAAAGTCCAGCTGCCTTGTCCTCAAGGTAGGGGGCTAACCAGCACCTGAGCAGCCCCATTCAGTGTCGTATCTACAGCTGGACTCTGCAAAAGATGTTTGACAGGCAGTCCAACAACAGGCTAGATGAATATCCTCACTCTCAGGTGGTTGATGATCATCAGTGCTTCCAAGTTCTGGACTGCATAGTAATGAAATAGTCTATATGACATATATACATACTACAATGAAGTTCCCTTGAAATGGGCTTAAGATCTTTCACCTTCTCCATAGGTGCCTCAGCCTGGAGCTGCTGAACTGATATTCTTGACTGGCCCAGTGGTCTCTTCTTGAAGGTACACACATTGCACCATTGGCAGAACTGCTCCACATTGGCCTGGGTCTGTTGAGTGGTCCTAACAGAAGCGGTCTGTGGGTTTTCTTCCAAGGCCCAACCCCACAACGCTGTGGACCAGCTGACAGTCTGAGGAACCATGATCTGCAGTCACTCCTTGGCCCCACTGATGTACCGCTGATACGGTACACCCTCTTGAAGTACCTGCATCACTCACATGGCCTGCAGTCTCTTGGTGACCTCATTAAAAGGTACCACGTATACCAGTCAGGCTGCTGACACGCTGGAGCCATTCAGTTTGGGTTTCCGGTCTGGATCTCCACTATGGATTCTCCAGGGTTCATTGGTCTGGATGATGTAGCAAAAAATATGCGCATCGAACACTGAGCATGATTTTTGCATATCCTTTCTATAAATATAAATAAAATAAGCAGTAACAGACCAATGGAAGCTGAAAATGGAACGGACCAATGGAAGTCTGTTTCCATACACACCGTTGTGTGCGTCAGGGGGAGCACAGGAAGTCCAGTCACAGGGGGGTTGGTAATTTGACAGAACAGCAAAGTACAGTCCCAAATAATTGGGCACAAGAGGACAATGAAGAAAACTGCAGGCAGACAGATAGATACAACAGACAGACAGGTAGAAAACAGATGACCTCAATCTGGGTACAGGTGAGTCAGCACTATAGCCAGTATATGTGTTTTTAGTACTAGGAGGAATGATGGGAATTCAGACGAGATACATGCTCAACTTTTGTCCCCATGTTCAAACAAAACAAATATATGTCCATCCACCCACCACTTATCTAGTGTAGAGGCATGGGGGCAGAGCCTATTCCAGTCAACTTTGGGTTCAAGCCAGGGGTGCACCCTTAGTGACCCTCAGTGGGATGCCAGGTCATCACATGCAAATAATCACACAACGGGCAGTTTAGAAAGGCCAGTCCACGTAAATGCAGGTCATGAAGAACAAGATGTTTATGTTATGTAAAATTTAACAAGATATAGTGGCTTGTGGTTCCTGGGAGAGGCTTCAGCTCCCCGCCAATGACCCTGATCAGATCAAGTGGTTGAAAGATGTATGGATGGAATTTCCATTTTTTTACATAATGCACATGGCATTCACATGGTATGACTGTCCTTCCTACAAATGGCAATTTAAGCTCAGGAACAGGTCAACAGAAAAAAACACCACATCATCTAATCCAGTGACTATTCTCTTTCAGAACACTGCTAAGCTGGGATCATGATAGGGAAGCAGGGAAGGCAGTGGAGGTCTATTTGCAAAGGACTGGTTCTTGGGACCCTGCTGACCAGCTGTATGATTCTCCTTTATTGCCTCTCTGCTCCTCAGGTTCAACTCAATCTCCAAGAGTAAGTCTGCAATCACTTGGGTAGATTATCAGCTACAACTTCTTTCCATCTCTTTGTCCTTATTAGTGATAGATGTTTTGTAGCAATAAATATGTAGCATTATCTAATTTCCTAACAGGCATAACAGCCTCTTAAGATAGTTGCAGGGTTTTCCTTCTCAAGCGTAATAGATGGAGTCCTCCACGGTCAAAAATTTCTATTATTCTGAAATCCATTGTTAAGCCATAATGCTGTTGGCTAACCCTATACATGGATTGGTTCATTAGTTATGTTTGTTGTTTATTTCTAGGGTACCAGTTCCTTACTCCTGCGCACACAGACCAGCACGTACCCTACAAGTTTCAAACAGCTCCCAGATTTCCCCAGGGCTGACAGGCACTTGTACACCCAAGGTGGATGTCATGTTTATGAAGACCCACAAAACGGCCAGCAGCACTCTCCTGAACATCCTATTCCGTTTTGGGGAGAAACATAGGCTGAAGTTCGCCTTCCCTAACAGTCGCAATGACTTCTTCTACCCCTCACTCTTCCAGCGGTCACAAGTCAAGGACTACAGACCCGGAATGTGTTTCAACATCATTTGCAACCACATGCGTTTTAATGAGCCTGAGGTGGTCAAGCTGCTGCCCTCTGACACCACCTATGTCTCCATCTTGCGGGATCCTGCAGAGCTCTTTGAGTCCTCTTTCCACTACTTTGGTCGACTAGCGCCCTTCACCTGGAAGATCTCTGCAGAGGACAAGTTGGCTGAATTCCTTCAGGACCCCTGGCACTACTTTGATCCTGAAGGCTACAACTCCTTCTACCTCAAGAATTTGCTTTTCTTTGACTTTGGGTTTGACAATACAATGGAGCCAGATGACCCACGAGTGGATGAGAGCATCCGGTCCATTGCAGAACGGTTTCGGTTGGTGATGCTGGTGGAATATTTTGAGGAGTCACTCATCCTGCTGAAGGACACTCTCTGCTGGGAGATGGATGACTTGCTGTTTTTCAAACTCAATGCCAGAAAGGGCTCCACGGTGTCCAGACTGAAGCCGGAATTGAGGGCCCAGGCACTGGAATGGAACGGCATTGATTGGAAGCTCTACCAGCATTTCAATGCAACTTTTTGGAGAAAGGTAGATGTTTATGGGCGACAGCGCATGGCCATGGATGTGGAAGAGCTCCGGAGGAGAAATAAGGAAATGGCAGCGATCTGCATAGAAGGAGGTCAGGCTGTGGAGGCCAGTAGCATCCAGGAGACAGCCATGCAGCCATGGCAACCTATTGGGGAGAAGTCCATCATGGGCTACAACCTGAAGAAGAACATTGATAAGAAGCATCGTAAGCTTTGCCGAAAGATGCTCACCCCAGAGCTTCAGTATCTGACCAATCTGGGGGTCAATTTGTGGATCACAAGACTCTGGGGTTATGTGAGAGATGTTATCAATTGGTAGGACCAATATGGCTGGCAAGCAGAAAGCAAATGGCAGATTATGAGAACAGCTAACACAGAAAGGTGTGTTTCAAGCTCCCTCTTAAAACAGTGAAACTCGAAATCAGACTTTGAGTGACTTATACTCTTCCCAGTGGAGATATGTGCCTTTTTCAGCCATTATTTGCTGCATACAATTATGACTTTTATGGACTTGTTGACAGTGAACATCAGTACACCACCTAATTTATTCTGATACAATTGTGCTGATCGGTTTCTCTTAAACAATGCTGTTTGCTCAATACTATTTATTCTATAGGTGCTTGGAAAACCAGAAAAATAGTCAGTGTGAAGATATTTCTTCCTTATGTCATGACAAAAACTGTGACCTTCTGCTTCATGCAGCCATGATGCCACAGCTCTGTGAAGATTAGATCTACACATAACGTGATGTCAGAAGAACGATGACTTACTGAACATTTCACCCTTGTTGTTTTTGCAGATGCGTTATATCAACACAGATTACTGATGACAATGAAATAGTCAGTTGCCATCCGGTAGGCATTTTGCAAATAATATGCTTGGAAAAAAAATGTCAATCTCAAGATAGTTTCTTTAAAAACTTGTGGTTAAAGTGGGGAATCTCCACTTTATACAGTCATTATGTTCATTTCACTGTAAAATAATTACCTCTTGAATCTTACAGTGTTAGTGAACATTTACAGCATATTACTCTATCTGTAAATTGTGTACAGAACTTTCTCCTATGTCAAATAACGTGACTACTCATCCCAACTGCTCCCTGCCACTTTTCCTTGGTGCGGGTTGCAGTGGCAGCATGGTGTCATACTCTGTCTCGTTATTGGGGATCTCTAGATGATCCTATGCCAGCTAGGAGATAAAATCCCTCAGGTTCTGAAGAATCAGAGGGTCTATTCCGTGGTCCCTCCGGTTCTCTAAACTCCAGCCTGAGAAGAAACCTCATTTTAGAAGCCCGAACTGGTGACCTAGTTCCTTCTTCCATCTCACCACCATGGTTAACTGCAGTCAGTGAACCGATCGACCTGTTAGTCTCATGTTCCCTCTTACCGTCATTCGTGAACAACATCCTGAGGTACTTAAACTCCATCACTAAGGGCAGACTGGCCTGAACTATTTCCAATGCCTCAATATCCTATCAATAAACATCACAAGCAGCATATAATTACTTTACATTTGATATAACAAGTAACTCATTGAACGATTTTCCTTGATGCCAACACTCAGCACGGATGACAATGAAATACTCAGTTATTAACTAGCTGGAATAAGTTAAGTAAATTGCTTTTTCTTACTTTAAATCAGCCTGACTTTTACTTCAGTTCAGTCAAATCCATGTATATGTGTGGCCTTTTCAGCACAGTATAGGACAAAGGATATGAGGGACAACAATTTAAGTCAATTTGTAGCCATTAAGATATGATACATAGCACAGAGAGACATACTTAATTCATGGTAACCGTTTTAAAAATTCAGCGCAGGGAGCTCAGATGAGTTCTCTTCATTCATGAGGAACCTTGAAGCACAACAAACAAATTCTACAATGTGGAATACATACATCGAAAAAAGCTTTTGAAGTCTGCAAAATAAAGGCACATTTGAAAATATGTAGTGTTTATTAGGATCTGTTTTCACATTTCGAATATTATACGTACAATCTCTTAGTTACCTGATGGTAACTATATGAAGTAAATAAATGTCAATTATATATTATAATACTATATATGTGTGTGTGTATGTGTGTGTGTGCGTGCGTGCGTGCGTGTAGACTGCATGTTACTAATGAACATCGCATAATATTAATACTGCATGTAAATTCATATGGAATATAAACAAAGAGAGCAAACTATCTTTGAATCCTGAAGTCCAGCTACTTTTGCTGTGTTTTAAGGTAATATTATGTATTATTTCATTATCAATGGCAATGATTATTTAGTTACATTTGGACCATCTCATAACAGAGGAATAGGTAAATATTAAATCCAGCATGCTCACCTCATTCCAGAAATTTCTGAGAACTACAGGCACTCTTTATAGTTTGCCTTGCTACTTTCATCACATTCATCATACTATAATTTTGCCTACCTTGATACCTACACCACACAAGTATACCTGGATGGAGAAATATTGTATATTATATATTATTAAAAGGGACAATTCCATTTTAACAATCCTCAATATTCAGAAGGTGATCATTGTTCTTACAGGTAATCATGCTTAACAAGCAGAGAATGACTACACAAAAACCTATTAAAAAGTAAAATAACAGAAATATGCATTATACTTTTATTAATACATTCAAATATATTACTTAACATATTGGCTTGTACAATCATGGTGGTTTGGTGTTCAAAGTTCAAGTAAAACTGGATAGAATAATCCTCTGTTGCCAAACTCAACACCATCACATCACTTTTTAGGCCAGATATCTAAAGTGAGCAGCAAAGCCTGGCTCTGGAGGATTGGAGGAACATGGAAGAGATACATAAGGTAAGCCAGAAAAATAGCACAAAAAATCTTTCGCACCAAAAGGAAGTGAATTAATGTGTGTTCACTAACTCACAGACACAGCAATCCCACGCACCACAGGTATTGTACAAGCATTTCTTTTTATAAATAGCTCTGCTTGATCTGTCTAAGTGTCACCAGCCCCTGTCTAGCCGTACATAATCTTTAGCTGGACCTTTACTGTCCCTTTATACTTACCTGTTTGATGTATTACATGCTCATCGTCTGAGAGAAAATCTGTTAAAATTGCTGTAAATAATAATAAGTTGGTGAACAGATGACAGGAAATATGGAAATATGCAGTATTTTTGCCGAACGATGTCACAGACACAGAGACGTACCCCCTCTCACCACAACCCCAGCAAACAAGCTTCTCCTGGGCCAGCCTTGCAACAAAATCACTGTCTCTCCCTATCCGCTCCTTCATCATTTCCTGCAGGTCTGCCAGGCCGGAGCAGACTTGTTGCACGATGTTGAGGAGTGCCTATTCCAGCAGTGCCACTGGGGGCCAATTCTGGCATCCCGCTCCCGATACCAATGTGGGGTCCAGGCAATGTGAGGGCAGCAGGAAGGCGAGACGGTTTCACGGTTTAAGATTGGCCCTTTAATTCAGTCCTTAAAAGGACTGCACAATAAGCAACAGCAAAGCTCCGACCGATGGCAGGCAAAACGTGGGGAGGTTACACACCACAATTCTAGAGCATGTCAGGATTACACATACAACACAGGTAAGGGTACACGCCATACTTGAAGCACAACAAGTATTTACACTAACAAATACACACCGCTATTTACAACAAGACATACAAAGGGGCTATAGGCACAGGCTGCAAGCACGCCGAGATATGCAAATCCCAGGCTACAATACTGATCAAGCGCAATAAAAACAACTTTTCCCCTCCCAACCATACAGTACCTTATAAACTGGTGTTCTCAGTATTGCTGTACTGCTCTCCACTTACTGTAAACCTTGACACAGCAGTGGCTGTAGGTTGAGGGTGTCAGATGTCTATGTGGAAAATTCCCATTCAAACTTAATAGTTTATAAGTGTTGTTTCTGCCCTAACCCTAAAAAATGGCATGCCTTTATAGATATGACCTTATTATGGAGATGACAATTTGGATTGTACTAGTCTAGTATTACTGAAAGACACTGGTGGATTTAGTTATGGGCAGTATGGGCTGCTGCCCAAGGTTGTGCCATGCTGGAGTACGTTTTCCTAAAGCCCTGTTACAAAATGACTAATGTAAAAACCTCATGTTCACTATAATCGAGTTCAAAAATGCACATATCCAATGGGAAGAATTAGGTTCGGGGAATGCGACTCCAAAACTTTAATTCAAGACTCTAAGACATTTACGGCAAACGAAATGAATTAAATAACAGTGATACACAAGGCCAATTATCTAATTATATGCATTTTAAATAGGAATGAGTAATAGGACAATAGGTCCAGTAACTGCATCAACCATAATTGCCAAAGTCACTAACTTGCCCATTGAGGATAGTTGGGAGTAGTGATGGCCAAAATGATGCTTAATGAACCATTTGATGTATTTTCTGACCCCACTAGATGGTGCTCTTGGTTTACTTTGGGACATGCTTTGAGCCCATTTTTTTAACAGAGAGCACCATCTAGTGGGGTCAGAAAATACAATGAATGGTTCATGAAGAATCATTTTGACAGTCAGTAGTTGGGAGTAGTGAGCCACATCCACCATGTGGCTGGACATGCACACATCATAAACACGGTGGATTACGGTATGTGGAGGGGCACTAAAGGCAACAGACAGTCTACGAAAAGCAAATGTAAGTGAATTAAAAAACATTACTGTATTTTACTATGATAATTTGTCAAATATTTTAAAATTTTTAGAATCTAAGACTCCAATGTGCGGATGTACAAAAAGTTCGATTCTTTTAACCGGTTCAACATATTCATTGAAAAGAACTTGTTGCAAAAATTTAAGGTTGGAGTCTTAGTTCGTATATAAAGGGAATATTTACAAGAACAATTGGATTAACAATCAACAGAGTATAAGAAAAAGCACAAGTTCACCAACTGATCAAACAGGGCCCACAGGCAGAACAACCAGGGTTGAGGCAGTGAACAAAGTTAAAAGAATTTCTTGGGACAGATATAGTGCCTAAGCAGAGTGGATTACATCATCTCTAAAATGCTACAGAATAGAACTTTCCAATAGACTCAGACCTGGCACAGCACCTGACCTGCTAACAAGGCAATCTTCCAGACCCATGGGACAGGGAGGAAGGCTAGTCAAAACAGGGAATGAATGTGGTCCATTAATGCAAAAATACAAATGCGATTCCGCATTGTATTGCACTTGGGTACTAACATATCAATTGCGCTAGAACAGATTTGCGGTGTGAAATCACATGTAGTAGTAGAACTGACTGTAGCTGCTAACTATATGTAGTTGCTATTAGCAACTCGTTGGAACCATGCAACTGAAGGCAATTAGGGACTTTTGAGAAACATGCCCCTGGTTGTTTGAACGTGTTGCCATGCATATTACCATTCAGAAAGGGCTATTGTTGCTATTTTATGATCAGTATCGCACATGCAATATTCAAATTAATCATGATATGAATGTTCGTAATCACAATACGATATTTTATCGATATATTGCCCAGCCCTAAACTGTACTTATTTAGTATTGTTCTCACACATCAGTAAATTCAATAAATTTCACAAATAAAAAGTAATGTGGTAGGAAAATTATAAATCAACCTCTCTGATAACTCTAGTTGAGCCACTTAGAATAAAACTCTGGACCTCTCATTTGGTGAGCAAAGTTATCTCTGTTATTCGAGCAATCCAGCAAAAAGCTTCCATCACACTCTGGCACCAGGGACCAAGTTCCCCAGCACCGTGAGCAACAAGTTGATAAACCATAATTCTCAGTTCCAGATAAGGACTTCTAAGCCCTTATTGGTCACAAAACACCAACAAACCAAGCTCAAATGTATAACAAACACAATTCTCCTGCTCTATTGGTTCACCTCGGTTGCAACGTAAAATCCACCCATCTTGCTCAATTTACCGGAATCTGTCTCGACTGCTAGACTCTACTTGAGATATGTATATAGATATTGATTATATTGACAGGAATCACTGTAACTTGGTTAACCTTTGATTAATATGATTAACATATCGTATTGACCTATTGTCATTGAATCACTGTAAATACATGGTTAACATATGATTAATATGATTAACCTGACAACTACTTATACATTTGTATTACCGTATAGCATATTGCATATGGCCTACTGCGACTACATTATAACTACAACTCTACACCAGTTAGGGCAGCCTCGAATCCCTTCCTGCAGGCAGTTTCTCCCCCCCCCTTCTCCGCTGTCCATCTCTCCAAGGTCTGATCTCTCTTTAGTCTCTGCCATTTTAAATGGCGCCACTGTACACCATGAGAGTGTTGTTGTGTGACGGGGCACTGAGTGGCAGTGAAGCTGTGACCTGCGTAGGGGCCAGAAACGATGGTGAAAAAGTGAAAAAAATTACACATTATCAATAAGTATTGGGTAACACCTTACTTGAGGGGGCAGATATAACGTACAGTAGTGATACACTTTTATTTAATGCAGTAACCAGTAAGTGTTAGTTATGTACTGATCCCATTAATCAATCATGACGGTTTATGTACAGTTAACTCCAGAAATATTGGCACCCCTCAAGAAAGTGAGCAAAAACATAAATGTAATATAGATTATATATACAACGATTCTAATTTTCCTCAGATGTTTGGAGAAATTTCTAACTATTCATTAAGTAAAATTATTTCTGCAGTGTTGTTTCATCTTAGGAATACTTTATTCTGTCAAAAACATATGTGGAGAAATTACTGACACCCTGGAAGAATACTATTAATAAAACCAAAGGAAATTGTGTCTTTAGGGAAAAAAATGTTTCTTGATGTTTTTCAATTTTTCAGTATAGTGTTTTTCAGGATAGAAAAAGAGTTTCTATCCTTCAGCCATCACCATGCTAAATGCTGCTAAGCTGACAATCTGATCTAGTGCACCTTCATGTTTACAATACAGTCTCATATTTACAACTAAGTTGGACCATTGCTTAATTTTAATGCTGCTATATTCAAGTGCAATAGGTGAAATGTGCAATATCTTGAAACTATAGGGTATGACTACTTTATCGTGCTGGTCTGTTTGTTTATTTACTGGATGTACTGAAATTTGGAGTGCAGATATTTTTGGAATCTGCATTTTTAATAAAAATTACTCTTACTAAAGGAAAACTTTTATTTTTTTCCAAAAATCAGTTTGTAAATAGAAGTATGAGGCTTACCCATTAACCCCAACAAATCACCTTGTGCATGAGTAATTCTTCTTTTATATTAATTTTGGCTCATTTTCGTGAAGGGTGCCAATAATTCTGGAGAGGACTGTCATGAAGGAGCTGTATTAGTTGATGATTTGCTCTTGAGTTGTAACTGAGTTACTAAGTTATTTGTGCCCCCACAATTAAAGTGTTACCAAAGATTTATTTTATATTATCAAATAGATGTCATGTGATACAAATACATAATGATTCAGAAAACAAATCTTAATATTCATACTTTCATCTTGCAGCAAACTAGCTATGACAATAGCACCTGGTCACTGGATCCTAATGAAAATCAAAGTAGACATCAGTGTTATTTTATTTCAGTTTTATATCACAGATTTGTTGGAAACCCACTTAAGACAATGCAAATGTTGCTTAGCGTTACGATGAACCAAAGAAGTGGCAGTGCATTCGCTGAATGAGACTAGGATGAAAGTGCTATAGTGAAACCGCTGGTGAAAAACTGTGGCTTTGTAGACAGATATTACTGGAAACAATTCAGAAAGGTATGAATGTGGTTTGCATCTTATTTTAATGCAGCAACTGTAGCTAAACTGTGAGCTTATGAGTTTCTTGATTTGTGATGCAAATCAAACAATATACTCAAAACTACTACCTTTGCACAAAACCAAACACTGATTTCCGAGCACACACAAAGCCGGTCAGCATCAGTGTGTGTCATGCCCGTATCTACCATTGAGGACATAGAAGTCTTCAGTATATTGTACTGCAACTCAAATAACCACATTCCATTATCAGGCACACCTAGGATGGGCTAACATTTTTGACCTTGGTATTTTAAAAATTCTGGCTATGGGCCTGATTACACATTGCAGCAAAAAATTAAAAACTCTATCACTTCCTGTTCTGGCATGTAGAGTTTCATGTTTAATGTTGATATGGTTTTTAGCAGGTTGCAAAATTGGAAACCAACTGAACAACAATATAGTAAAAAAATGTTGCTTAGCAAGAATGTTTGTATAACACTATATATAAAACAATATGTAATGTTTATGTTTACCATATTCGGCAGCCCTAAAAGTCACTGTAAAGGATAGGGTGCTGGGGGGTCAAAGTTTTGTTTAATGACTGCTTGGTTTTATCTGAGGGAACAGGGGAACAAACAATCTCACAATTAAACAGATATGTTTCTACATCAAATCACTTCTTTTTAAAATTTCATACTTAATGAACATTTGCGAAGTTCCTTTAAACTTATCAGTGTATTGTAGCACAGGGGTACCTATCACGCAGTGTTGTGGCATGCATGCTGATGACAGGTGTAAATTATGTAAATATTGTGTAGTTAGCATGTATTGTGTTGTACCGCAATGCTGTGTGTAGTGTTTCATGTTATTTGTCATAAATAATGTGTGTGAGTCTGCCTACTATGTGGCATGTAAATGAGATTAACCGTCCTATCATTAGATTCGGCAGTTTAGGGGAAAGTTAAAATTACCCAATTTACACCGCTAACTGACCGAGTCTCCATTTTCTGTTCCGAAAGCTTGTTAGACATTTGGGTAAATCCTTTGTTGCTATCGGGGTCCCACTTTCTGGTTTTGGAACTGATATTCAGTTTGTGAAAATGCAATAAAGGGAAACTTCAATTTCTTTTTTCCTAATAAGATGAACTTAGGTTAGTTGTATTCATGCAATGCATTCGATGACAGGGCGCATACTGTAAGCAAACATTCAGTGGAGAGACTCGATCAGCCGTGTAAATTAAGGTTATTTTAACTTTCCCTTAAACTGCCGAATCTAACAACAGGAAGGTTAATCTCATTTACTTACCTTTTACATTTTTCTTCTGTCTAAACTCCACGTCCCGAAGCACTGTTGCGGTTGATAACATGGTCCACATTCCACTGGGAGCTGGAGGTGCAGCCGGCAGCAGACCGCTACTACGCACATGCAATACACCGAGTTTAGGGGCAGAAGTGGAAGTGAAGATGTCAGTGTTGGTGTAAAAAGACAGAACTGGCAGCATTCCTGCGAATTCAGAGGAAGCCATTGCACATTTGGAAGAGCAAAAGGTAGGCGAAAAAGTAAATCTTGGTTTTATTATCGTGCCAGCAGGTTTAACATTTGCAATAGCATTTGTAGCAAGCACTGATTGCAAAAGTGGCTTTCCTACTGGCCATGGTGGGTTAAATGACTGTAAACGCCAATGCTGAAGTGAGTTGAACAGGTGACATTCGTTCATGGGATGTCTGACAACCAATTATTTAAAAATTAGGCTGAAACTACGGTACTGGGGCTTATTTTTCACTCTTTTTGAGCAGAGAGCTCGATGTCGTAAAGTCAGACAATATGACAAATGGTTTATGAAGCTTCATTTGGCCATCACTAGTCTAAGGTCCCTGATTTTGTTAATATAAGTTTTACTTCAGTGATATATCTGTTTTTCATGCAGGATGAGCTTAATGAAGTTGTACACACATGGAACTCGCACAGAATCAGGCTCAGAACCAACATCTGGCCGGCCAGTTCTGATGTACTCTTTTCCAGAGTTGCACAGTGCAGAGGACAGACTGAAACCCATTGACTTGGAGGAGGTGAATTTGTGCATACAAGAGTGCACCTCCGAAGGCCAGTTTCCGTGTGATGAAATGGTTTTTGAACTGCGCTGTGTGCTGATGGAGGAGAATGGATGGGATGTTCCAAGAGATCCATTTGCTGCAGCTGATCTCTACACCTTGGTAAAAAAAGAAATACTGCAAAACATCTGACAAAAATAAAGTCCAGTAACAATAAACAAATCAAAGAAGGCCTAAAAAGTGGCAATGTGTAACCTGTTTTGGAAGCAGCAGATTTAATTTTCCGTACAAATTTGAAGTATTTGTCTTTCACACATCTCTGACATGTCCCAAATTAGGGAAGTTGCTGTTCGGCTGGATGTTTCTCATTTAGAATGGATTCAAATGATTGAACTTCTAAAAACAACCTGAGACCACTGTATATGCATAATTTGTGAATGCAATATGACCTACAACTTCAAAAGACTTTTTTATATATATATATATATATATACACACACACACACACACACACACACACACAGTGGTACCTCAGAACTCAAACATAATCCGTTCAGAACTCGGGTTCGAATCCTAAAATGTTTGAGTTTTGATCGATTTTCCCCATAAGAAATAATGGAAAACCAATTCATTGGTTTTCGGCCCCAAAAAATTACACCTAAATATGTTTTTTAAGCATTTAAACACAAAATGAACAGGATAAAACAAGAAGAGCATATACTAAACACATCTAAGCACATTTATCAAAACAGTCATTTGTAAAGTAGGAAAATAACTGTATCCAAACAATGTGTAAAGTTAAAAAATAATTTTTCAATAATTTCTTTTTTTAACTCGACTGTGGTTCGCACAGTCCTGCACTTTACCACTTTTGGTGCTGCTTCTTTTGGAGCCATGGCTACCAATAAAAGATTAACCTGGAAAAAAAAATTTGCAGTCTTAATTTTTCGCAAACACTGCGCCAACCCTGTATGCCGTTCGTAACATTTTTTTCTTAATGGCTTCAAAAACGATAGAATGTACCCCAAAAATACATGACAAATAATTTTGTCAGAATTCAGACTTTTTTGTCAGAATTCAGACCTTTTTCTCAGAATTCTCTGAAACTTATTTCACGTGGCCCTAATCCTCTTCCGTTAAATATGCTGCTTAATTATGGGAGGTATTTTCTGCAAAAAATAAAATGAAAATGATAAAATGAAAATACAATCTCCACTTTGCCATTTAGTTTCCAAAGTCTGTGCGCAAAAATCCTGCAAAAATTAAAATGAAAATGAAATAGCACCGTTTGCATTTTAATTTTCTACTCATGTATGAGTCAGATGTGAAAAAATAAAAAATAAATTAAAATTAAAAACCCTTTTTGTCTTTTAATTTTCCAATTTGCCTTTTCATTTTCAAGTTCACTACATGCAAATACATGGTAATCGGAGCGGAGCCACGGATCACTGCTGCACTTTCTCAGCGCGTTTGCCGATTCCGGTGTCTTCGTGTTTCTTAGCCATGGTCAACCTTGTCGCCCAGACTAATGGCAAAGTCACACGCGGCTTAAGTTAGCTACTTATCTGCAGCTTCCGATTCGTTTAGCTTCTTATTCGTAGCGTCTTATTTCACACCTTAAGTTACTTCCAGCTTCCTTATAGGGGAGTGTTCGCAGCTGCACATGCTGTACAGTTTTTAGTTAAGGCATTTTGAAAATACGAAATAAAATATTATGTCGTGCGCGACAGGGGAAACATAGGGAAACTGAATTGCCCGGAACACCTGTGTTGTGCTTTAATTACCCCCCACACACATAGGACCTTATAGTGGGCCAGTAATTTGCAGCCAGGCGACCACCAGTTACGACACGAAAGCGGATCGATATTGTCTGTACAAACTGGCAACCATCGCGGAGAATACGTATACAGTAGTGGGAGAAACATTCGGTGTCAGCAAGACAACAGTCCACTGCTATATGTACGCCGTGTGCATGTTTGTGTTTACTTTAGGAAAGACATGTGACTTGTAAGAACTTTTGCGTAACTTCCACTTTTCTCATAAAAAAATGTTTCCACGGCACCTTTTCGCTATAAACGTTAAGTGTCAACAAAGACTATCCGCAAACTAAACGTTTGTGTCGACATTTGTAAATAGCGCTGAAGTGGTTTTGCGCATAAAAACTCTTGGATAGAAACCTGCCTAGTCTGTGTTAATGACGACGTTTGTGTGGTGATTGTTTTTGACTTTTGCAGCCCATGGGGGTGTTGCCCCAAGCTGGATTTTTCCGTTAGCTGGGTTAACTTAAGCTAATAAAATCTACGAAATGTTTTTTTGAATGGGAATGTTTAGAGTTTTCCAAAAAGGTTTACTCAAATTGTGCCCGACTAGGTGAATATTATTTATGGGATCGTCAAATGATTGATTCAATAATTGAGTTCTGGCAGTTGACAGTTTTGGAATTGGGGTTAATGTTTTAGTATTTCAGAAAAACTGTGAAGTAACAGGTATATGACTTCTCTTATTCTAAAAAAGCATCACGTTACATAGAAAGTGAATACATTATTTGAGCGAAGAGAAAAACTTGTCTCATGATTGGCGCTATTGTCTGCAATGTAACGCATCGAAATTACGCCCAGTTATTTATGGGAAACGTTGTTCTTTTGACTCTCAAAATACCCATAATGGAAGGCAAGATAGACTACAATACCCAGCAACCTTTTAGTCACGGGCGTCACTGTGATTGTTTCGTTCTGTTCTGCAAGCTGCGTGCAGTTTTCATTTCTCCCAAAACTGTTATTCTTGACATGAGGGTTTGGTTATGTAGTACATCCAACCGCCTCGTTATCTTAAGTTTAAATCTTTTGTTTTGCTTCTCTGAAGCGAGTTAAGTTGGTGTCTGCCTGACGCGCATCCTTTCGCTCATGGCTTTTGTCGTTTGTTTTGGTTTTTTGGTGAATGGCTAGCTAGACCTTAGCCAGTTGGCTAGCATTCCTGCTAACCCTCCGGCTCCCGTGACAGCGCCGCGCACCTACACTCTGAGTACTTTGTGAAATTTATTTTATTTAACTAGCTGGTTTGCGTACGCGTAGGACCAAGTGTTATTTCTGACCTGCGCTGTGCTGGCCTCGAATGTCATGGTTACCAGGAGCCATGTCGTGCCGGTCGAAAGTCGCTCCGAGCGTCGAGTTTGACCACAGCTGCTCCGACAGCGTCGAGTACCTGACCCTGAACTTCGGGCCCTTCGAAACCGTCCACCGCTGGGGGCAACTCCCACCATGCGACGAGTTCGTCGGAGCCAGGTAACGAGGCCACCGATTGACCCGGCCGCCGCCCGGGGCTCATGTCCCGTCACACCTGACCTCTGTCCTGTCGTGTTGCAGACGCAGCAAACATACTGTCGTGGCTTATAGGGATGCCATTTATGTCTTCGGTGGAGATAATGGGTGCGTTTCTGTCTATTTGTTATTGAGCGTATTTATGATTAAGTCGTATTACGAGAATTGATTCATGCTGTCATCTAACAGGAAAAATATGTTGAACGATCTGCTGCGATTCGACGTGAAAGACTGCTCTTGGTGCAGGTAAGGTCATGCAAATTAACACCAGTGTGTCTGCATTTCTGTTCTGTTCTATGCTCACATATAT
>JAODLD010000046.1:31264713-31281446 GCA_026781065.1 Mormyrops boulengeri | reverse complement strand
GGTGTGGAGTGGTAAGCTTTGGCGCTTCCTCCACACAGATAACAGTTGGGGTGAAAGCTACGGCGTTTTCCCTAACAATGATTTTGTTTTGACATGATCTGAGTCCTGTGGTGATTAGTCCAGCGTATTTAAATAAAGAAAGCAAGTTCACCTAATTATATCACTATAGTTGACCAGCCAACAGAGACATACTATGAGGTTTGATTTTATCAGGAACAGGGAATTTAATCAGGATGGTGTTGGCCAGTTGTGTGTGTGTGTGTGTGTCTGTGTGTGTATTGCTTGAGAACTTACCTGGATCAGAAATCCTAGGTCCCTAATGTGCTTTTTGGCACAGCAATACTAAGTCTAATGGGAGGCAGAGAAGAGAAGCAAATAGTAAGTAAAGAGCAGGGCCCGAAGAGAGGAGTCCATGGCTGGTCTTCAAGATGATGTGATAGTCCTGTCCCCTCCTCCTCCAATCTGCTGGAATTCATTTCTTGGCAACTGAAAGGCCTCTATTTTGACTCTTAAGGTTTTGATTTTCCTAGATCCCCTCACCTCAAAGCAGAATAAAGAACAAAAGTCACCATATCAATCCCATCAGTGTCTTGCTAAATATGAACATTAATGTCTGTGGGTTTCATGTCTAAACTTCCATTGAAGAAGTTAATTGTCTGTGTCTCTTAATTATAGGTGACAACAGTGGCTTAACGAATGCCTACTACATACTGGTTTTGGAATCCCAAGCAATACTTGCATTTATCCCGTATTTTGAAATCTTTTCCCCTCTCTTTTTCCGTGTACAGTGCGACTGCCGTATGCGCGGTTTCAATAACAAAAACCGCGGTTTCAGTTTTGTTGTTCTTTTACACTAAAGAGACGGTTCGTAAACTTCAAACCGCGTCATAAGCGAGGTCAGACTGTACGGGTACATGATACAGTATTTTCATTTGTAAAATGTGTAACCGTAGCCTTTGTTTATCATTGTTCTTTTATCCTTTGAGGGGTATATAAAAAGCATGGTTTTCATTTCTCCGTTACTCCGTGATACCTAATATTTATTCATTGTTACGTGTCTTGAGAATTAGGCTAAAACGTCAGAATACCTTTCATTCGACAGAAAGAGAGAGAATAAGGTACTGCATAACAATGCACAATGAACTTTATTATTACTGTACCTAACGTTGGTAATGTTTTACCATTGCTGAAGAAGACCAGCAGAGGGAGCTATTTGAAGGATTTTTTTTTGGTAACTGCAGAGAAAACGACTTGAAATCATTAAAGATATATAGCTAATCTTAGACCTTTAAATAAAAAAATCTTGTTTGCAGGAGATGTGTAATACGTTTAAACAAATATTGCCAAAGGCATTTTGCTTCAAATCACAGCTCTCGACTGCATACCAAAACAGTGAATTCCTTCAAGCATGAGAAATTATATTAATGCATCTATATTATTTCCTTCTCTCAAATGAGATAAAAGTTAAAAACCATTAACCTTCTTTTTTTACCTAACTGTTATTTCACGTGTCAGTATATTATTTTTCCTTAAGGGTTTAGATTCTATTTGCTGCACTAAATACACGTTTATAATTGTATTGTGCGTTGCAAAAGTTATTGTTCGTGGAAGAGAGCCAACAGTGATTTCCGTTTACTTTGCTCTTTGATCCGCTCTACCTGCTAGCTATGCACATGGTCGCTTATCAGATTTACTTAAACAGTGACACGGATATATTTAACAACTTGTTAGTGACAGCTTGTAATTTACGCACAGTCTAGTTAATTTTATAAACACGGGTTCAATATACATGCTGCCTGTGGTCTGAGTCGCTGTTAATCAGAACTAAAGCTCAAGCCGTAGTGTGCTCTTGTGTTTTCAGTGCGGTCATGTGGTTCACCTCAGGGTCAAATGTGCTGGCATTCCTGCTAAGGACAATAAAAGTATTAAACTCCCCGATTAGGCAACCTCTGTGTAGTTTAACCCAGAATGCCTCTGGAATGACAGGGCTGTTTGATACATTTTAAGCCATATGGCATTACATTGGTTATTTACCATATAAATACATACGGGATCTTACTTGGAAAGTGTATACAAGCGCTTCTCGTCTTAATGATGGTTCCACTTTTTCGACTTCATACGATGATGCGGCAGCGATGCACACTAAGTAGTAAACTTTGAATTTTGATCTCTTCGCTGGTTGGCGACAAGCCGTACGACAATTTCTACTGACGTCCAGCATGTTTAACCAAATGAACTTGTATTAATTTAGTTACTTTTCAATTACTGGTGTTCAATCAGTTATAGCCTAGGAATTATTTATTTACCTTTTCAGTAACAGTAGTTATGAATGTTTGTATATGTATGTGTGTATTTATTTATTTGTCAATCATATCATATTATATTCATATACGACTTAGGATATTTTCAGCTTAAGTTCATCACAACGTAACCCCATCGTATCGTAAGTCACAGAGCACGAATATTACTGTTTGAACTAAATAATCACTCAAGGCTCAGTTTAAGGCTCAGTTCAAGGCTCAGTTTAAGGCTCAGTTTTAAAATTAATATGCTGCTTCTGCAGATTGTTTTGCAGTGTGAAATTTGCAGCCTTGTTTCCACATCATACTATTCTTTGTGTTTGTGTTTGATGGCTGCTTGGAGGAAATGCACCTAAATGATTGTAAATATCAATGCAAGTGTGCTAACTTAGTCAAACCTGACTCATCCCTGTTATAGTTGTATGTATATTGGCTCCTCCATATTGGTAATGTAGTATGTTGAACTCACTTGCAAAATGGCATTATTCGCCCGAAAAACTAGTCAGAGACTGTAAATCATGTTCCTGCACCTGTGATCGAGCCTTGGGTTAATTTCTTATAGATCCGGTAGGTGGACCTCTGGCCAAAACCTACAGTTCCAAGTGTTCTGATACAAAGGTCCAAACACAACCCTCTCATGCCTATCTTGGCATTGTTATATCAGCCAGTTTAAACTGTACTCAGCTCTCCTGCTTGACATTAAAATCTCTTTGCCGAGCATAAAATGACAATTACCTCAATGAACTCCTCGATTAACCATTGCTTTCGAATCTTCCCGACACATCTCATTTCAGCCTTAGCTTGTGAGCGCTCATCTATATCATGCGTGCATTCTTTTTGTGCCTTCGTTCATTTTTCTTGTGGAATGTGAATTTGTTTTTCCTGCGTGTCAAGGGGTTTCCCCAGCATGTGCTGTGGGTAACAGCAGAAGCTACAGCTGATTTAATGTATGCTTTCATGGCGTTAAGTACGAGAATGCTGACATGGTCGCAAGCCATCAAACGCAGCAGCGGGGCGAGACGGGATTATTGTGTTCTTTATTGTTAACTAAAAAATACTGGTATGTGGGCAGCATGTGCTGAAGCAGGTGGGGAGAAGTGCAGCAGAGAGATGGGCCAGCCTCCTGATATTGGGTTTGCCCTTCTGCTTTGACTTTTTTCTTGCATTTCTTGTCTGTTTCATTATTCCCCCTTTTCATTGGAGGTTTACTTAGAGGACTTAACATATTCAATGTCAAAAAAAGTATCTAGCACTTTTCCATCCTTACATTCCTAGTAGTCCTCTGCCCAAAGTCGACGAGTTCTACACTCAGCTTACTCTAGTTTAGTTGCTATAGCATCTATAACTAAAGAATTAAAATCTGTTAATGTATTGTGTAACAGCTCTATAGAGTAATGACCCTTTTTCAGTAACAGGATGCTTGTACAAACTAGCGTTGGAGGGGTGGGGGTAGGGGGTGGTATACCTTATTTGGCTGTCTGCTTTATTCTACTGAGCAGCATCACAGGAAGTCAAAATCTTTCTGTCTAAAGGCAAAAAACGTACTCCCATTTAATTGTGTCCCTAAAGGAGACTCTTTGCTTTTCATATTAGATTGTGATAGTTATTATATGTCATACTACATGGCACAGTTCACACAATATAGCTGCCATAACCTTTTTTTTAGTGTAACATGCATTTACAGTGGGTGTATCCTACTCAAAATTATGTAGATTTCATGAGGAGACGGGATGTATTTGGTAAAGGTTGGAAACCTCAACATTCTAGCATCAAAAAAGACTTATTTGTTGCTCTTCATCATACTTCAAACAAGGTCCTACATATTTTTCAAGGGTAAAACTACATCTGTCTTCTAATATACCACTGTTCCTTTCACCCAGTGTCAGTAAATTAAAAATTCAGACATTGAGTACAAATTTGAGAATAGAAATTCGTATCTGCAGGCTTTCTCCAGCTGCTCTGTTTTTTTAATATTATGAGGTTTATGTGAATTTGAGTTTGTAAATTGTCCATAGTCTGATTTTGTGTGTCCCCTGTGATTGACTGGAGCGTTGTCTGGGGTGTTCCCCTACCTTGCGCCCTGTTCCCCTACCTTGTACCCTGTGCTTCCTGGAACAGATCCAGGACTAGCAAGACCCATGTGCTGGAAAAGCAGTTGGGGGGGGGGGGTGGATGGATGAATGGATCGATACTAGTTTGAGTACAGTTTGGTCACCAAGTATGAACCAAGTATGAAACAATATGAACCCCTCATTGGAACTCATCGGAACCACTGTGTGAGTTCACCAACATGGGCTTTCTTTATAGTGGTAGTTCTTTATAGTTCTTTAATAGCAGTCTTCTGTTTCTACAAGCACACGTCTCTTTTTACTTGCCAAATAATTATAAAACTCTTTATTAACTGCATTGGGGTGAGT
The DNA here is from genome assembly GCA_026781065.1 of Mormyrops boulengeri. Lineage (NCBI taxonomy): Eukaryota > Metazoa > Chordata > Actinopteri > Osteoglossiformes > Mormyridae > Mormyrops > Mormyrops boulengeri. Next base: position 31,276,729 of record JAODLD010000046.1, on the reverse strand, counting down.
TTCCCGAAGCCTTTTCAACGCTACGTCATTCGTAAGTTCTATCTTTTAACACAGAACTTACGAACGACATAAAAAATCATACTTCTACAGTATACGTTGAAGCTATAATTTCCAGTGGGTTATTTGGAAAAGTTAAAATTTGTTTAATTTCTACACCTCCTGTCTTTAATTAAAAGAGATAATCTAATTAAGACAGTGTTACCATTTATTTTGCTTTAAGGACGTTCTTTTCAGGTCTGGCCCAGCCAGGGATCAAATCTGCATTGTGACACGTTACCTGTCTTCCTGGAAAAATAATCTGTTTGTTGGACTATATAGGCTGTCAGCAGAGCAGATCAGCTGATAACGTGACTCAGGTGAAGTATATAAATTTCTGTTGACTTAGGCAAGTATATAAATGGGCTCAAAAATGATGTATCTATGAAGTTTTGTAGTTTTAATTAATTACTCAATCAATCAGTTAATGGATTGATTGATTAATTAATCACATACATTTGTTATATGGAATTTTATACATAAGAATGTAATTATTTGCGTATTTCTACTTTTTACCAAACGCTTACAATGAAATTGTTATGCTCAACTTGAGGGAACACAAATATGCTATTATACTCTTAATCAATCATGACCTAACTCTTAATTAATGTATTAATTAACCACAAACTATATGTGTTCATGTTTTGTCCTTGAGCAGTAACTGTGAAGTTATATTTAAATGTTACCCAGCCGGTGTTTCTCTCAAGAAAATCGGTCTCTTAAAGTTCAGCTTCTGACATCTGCACGCCGGAGGTCAATGGGAAGCCCAGCACTGCATGAGAGGTGACAACAGCTACCACAGTAAGGCTGCTAACTTAATAGTAACTCAGTAGTAACTTCATGATTAATTAGAAGTATAATAGTATATTATTTCTGCCCCCTCAAGTAAAGTGCTACCAGCTTATTTTGGTTGCACTGCTTTACTGTGGGGGAACTATGGAAACTTTGGTCTCCCATGTCTAGTCAGCAACTAGTTCTAATGAGCCAGGGGAAAATTGCCACTGTTTTGCCTGTCATGAGCTGGTTGTCTGGGGAGGTGGGCTGGTGACCTTTTTGGGGACAGGGTAGGCTAAATAATGGCCATGTTGATAATCTGAGGCTGAGCCAAAGGTCAAAAGATTTAATGATAAGTAATTGAAGAATGAAGGTGCCCAATCCTGATGTGCAGCAGCTGTTGGGTTTACTAGGGTTCAGTCAATCTTAACGGCTCCGTCAAGTATTAGTCCCATGAGTCACCACCTGATGTTTTGTGTGTCTGTGCATTCTCTGGAACTTCCAGGTCTTCGGTTCTCAGTGACCAGCATAGGGCGCCACATTTTCTATAAGACTAACTGAAGCATAATGATCTCAGAGTCAACCTAAGCAAATGTTCAGGAATATTGCAACATGAATCAACACTCTTTTCTTCTAGATATGAGGGAGGGGAGATGAAAGCTCATATGATGGTCTTAAGAAAACCTCAGTGTCAACATTGCCAATAATCGGAAACCCTAGAATCTGTAAAGACACTGAAGGATAAAGGTGAAGAAAGAGCAAGAGCATCACTGACATTTCATTGTCCTTCCTTTTCTTATGTCCCTGATTCAAAGAAGGTCTGAATTTGAAGGTTGAAGTTTGCTGCAGATCTTCTCATCGTTACCTAGGATAGCTGCTTGAAATCAGGGAATTTCATGAACAGGTTTTATGAAGAAGATGTCACTAGATGTTGATGTCTTTACCTGCAAAAATTAGACCTATCTCATTATTCCTGAGGGTGTACAGTAAAAAAGAGGTCCACCACTCGGTGCCTTTGTGGATATGGGTCTAAGGATCCTGCTGGCCAGCCCGTGGAAAATCATTTGGGAAAAACATGTAATAATAATGGGTATTATTTGATAACCAAATAGAGATGCATAAATAATCTTTTATTTTATGCAGTGATTTGTGATCTGACTTCTAGAAGTCACATAACACTCAAACAAGGACAAGGTTATAGCAGAGTACAAAGCTGTATAATTACTATACATCACAGTACAAAACAGACAGGAATAACTGATTAAAAATGACTAATCACCATTTGTTTGTATAAATTGGCTTTTGGACACAAAATGTAAATCCTAGAAGTGGGCTTTGTTCAGATGGTGAGAAACAATTTAAGAAAAGGAGGTCAAGTTTAAATTAAAACCGGTATGCTTTTATATTTGTTTTTTTCTTCCTCAAGAAAAAAAGTATTCATCATCACAATTTGAAAGTAGTCTGTCAAAGGAGAAGTTTTTCCACTCGTTCGTTGCTCGTAATGTCATTTAATGCTATCGTCATGGGAAATGACTTATCTAGTCTGATAAAGAGTAATAGTTAATCATTCTCAAGCAGTTATTTAATTTAAAACACAATTAAAAGTAAAACATAACACCATACTAAAGACTGAATTAGACGAGTCAACTTTCTGGGATACAAAGATGGGCTTTTAAGATCAGCCCAACTAATTCTTGAAGATGCCATCAGAAATGACAGGCTGAGGCTCTATACAAACCAACGCAATCCCGCCTGGCCTTTGGCTCTCCACTGTAAGGTGCTGCTCGCAGTTTTGTACCAAGAAGGTTTGATTAATCATCAGAGTTTTGAGGCAGCATTTATTCATGAACATACCCATATGGCTGTCTCAAATTACATGCTCTTCAAGTTTCAGAGAGAAATCTAGTAATTTGAGTTAACATTGTAATATTAGACATACGTAATGAAGACGTATGTAATACCCATATTTAATATTTAATAGGAAAATTTTCTAACCACCTTTAAGGAATAATTACTGACCACTTTGGTATTCATAAGTGCCAAAATACTGGTAGTTTTCTGAAAAGTTAAGACCTAAAGGCTATTAATGAAATGTAACTTCGGACAGCTGGATTTATCAAATTGAAATTTTCCCCCTCAATGCACTCCTGCCGTTTGATGATGTATCTCAGGTGCTCAGAGACACTGATAAAAAAAATAATTAGATGCAGCATGGACCTCATGTGCCCTGCACACGCATGCACACATGCAGCACATGCGACGGGCTGTAATTCCCTGCATTGCTCACATGCATGAAGGAGATGGGTCCAGGTGCTTGCTGACCTTTTGAACCACAGATCTAACCTGAATTCTCATGCTCTCCAGTTCCCTTCCTCCTCCTAAGGCCCCCCTCCAACCCCATCTGCACCCCCTGTCTCTGCAGCAGAGCTCTGCTGCACCCTGTCCCAGCAACGCAGCTTAGGACTGGTACAGTCACTGCACGCTGGAGTCCGCAGGCGGGGGGGGGGATTTCTGCGAGGCAGGCAGGCTGCATGCTCCCCGCAGCTGCGGCGCAGTGCGGTTGTGAATACTAGACCGCGGGGACAGTGGGGCGGGCCCGTAATGATGTCACTATGTGTGAGTGTGTGTGGGGGGGGTGACCCCCCCTCCCCCCCTTTGAGGCGGAGGAAGGGTTTAACTGGAAACTCTGCAGCCCTGTGGCGCTTGGAGCAAGGCTGAGAGGAGCAGAGCTAGAGCGAGTAAGCGCGTGCGAGAGAGAGAGAGAGAGAGAGAGAGAGAGGGAGAGTCCGATTGAGGAGGGGAGGGGAGTGGGGGGGGTGCTGTGTGAATTCTTGCTGTGTTAGCATCCCCCAGCAACTCCATCAATACTGCATACAGCTGGAAGCCTGGCGAGGATCCCCACTGCAACCGTGGGATCTGGTCATCATAAGTAGCCTGCTGCATCAGCCCTGAACGCTGTGATCGCACTCCTGGATGTTTCTGTCTTCTTTATGTGATTTTTTCCTCCCTTTTCCTGGGAGCTTATGACTTTGAGAGCTATGCCGTGGCATTAACGGGCAGAAGGGAGGAGGACGGAGTATCCAGGGCTGATTGTAACCAGGGGACAAAAGCTTGGGATCTCTCTCCAATAGCATGCCATCGCTCTCAGCAGGATACCGGAAAGGATCTCATTGCACCTGTTCTTAACAGACTTGGGTAGGCTGTTGTTTAACTCTTTGGGGCTGTTTTTTGGGGGGTGTGGGGGGGGGGGGGCTTGTTTCCACACTAAACGTAAAGCCTTGGACTGGGATGGGACTGTGGAGAGTATGCAGAGCTGCGAGTCCCGTTCAGGGCAGGAGGCTCGGGGGCAAAGTCATCATGCTAGCTGCTCCTGCACCTCCCCGTGCCTGCAGGCCCAGCACACAAGCCACTGCAAGGTGCAGCACTTGTTAGAACACAGTTTATTCTGCATCTCCGCCCACAGACCGGAGAATCTGCGCCGTGTGCTATACGCACATGCACTCAGTCTCACTGTTAGATGCTGCATATTAATAAGTAATCTTGGCACTAATGTGCACATTTTGATTTAGAAAAATATTCTTCTGGGTAACTACACTTAGTGGCCATTTTATTAAGTACACCTAGCAAGTACTAAGCAGGATCTACTTTAGCCTCCAGAACCACTTTAAGATTGATGATTTGTATGTTCAGAGTTGCCATTCTGCCCACCACTGCTGGATAGGGTTGTTATTTTTGCACTTGTGTCCTTTCTGATAGCTTTAAGAAGTCTGGTCATCCTCCTCTGACCGTTCTTATTAACCAGCAAGAGAAATGCCACTGACCAGCTTATTTTTGTTTGGTGCACCATTTACTGCAAACTCTACAAACTGCAGAAAATCCCGGGGGGGGGGTGTGTTTCTTTCTGCAATGCTGAAACCACCACACCTGGCACTAACACTCACATCAAGTTTAATAGTGCTTATATAGTGTATTCCAATATTTATTCAAACTGTAACAGGACCCCTTAACCTTGTTTGTGTAATGCATATACATTTAGTGACAGCCACGTGATTGGCTGTTGCAGCAGACTATTTGCATTAATGAGCAGGTGTACCTAATAAACTGGCCGGTAAAGTAATAAACGTGTAGTATAGATTGCTACAATCTTACGGTTCATTGAACTCAGTGTTAGGTAACAGTAACATTTTTGCACTAGCAGAGATATTTCCAGAGAGAAGAGCGCGCTAAGACTCTGGACATCTTGAGGTGATTATGGAGATAAAGACGGGCAACAAATTATTGTAGGGTTATGCTAACTATACAGTGATAGACAGTTACCCACAATGTTGCATTTCTTCAGAAATAATCATGTTGTATCCGTCCTAAATATTCTGGGAATTGTGGAGTAACTCTCCAACAAAATATGTACCATTAAAATACACAGGTTTACTGAAATTTTGACAGTAACGTACAATAAGAATAAAAGATGTGCCATTTTGTTCAAAATTTACTTAGCTCTGAATTTTATTCTTCTTTTATGCCGTTTGTTAAGATAAATATAATTTAACTGATATAATATTATTCTAAGGCATGTTTAGTTTTCCGCATCCATTTGCAAATTATTCGGTTAAGTGACAAAACAATTTCAAGAATTGTCGCGTTGTGTGGTCATTAATACAGAACCCAAACCTTCCCAAAACATAGAGAACACGCTCAAAATAAAATAGAATGACCAATAGCTGACATTTATGGAGCACAATACATGTCAAAAACTGGAAGACCTTCTAGCTTATGCAAAAAAACTCAAATGCAAAAATATATTGGTGATTGATTGCTTTTATGAGTAATAAAATCAACTTTTATAATGTTAGAAAAATTAGGATGCTATTCAGTTTGATAACTATTGTAAACTTAGCTAAGTTGCTAACAAGCAAAACATATTGTATATTATATCCATCATAACATCAGTTTTCTTTATAACTTAGCTAGGTGATTTGTGCATAGAAAGGAATGAACAGTCAGATTTGAGAAGGAAGTGGGAGGTGTGACTTTCTTGTACCTCAAATGGCAGGATATCATTCGGAGTTGGGCCAAGTGTAGACGATTTTGCAACACCTTCAGCGGGCAGTTTCTATGACCTCATTATGCAAGTTACGATATAATGCAGTCGCAGGTGATTCTATCAAGGTTCCTTTTACTCGGCGAACTTGCATGTAATGGATGTAAATGAACGGGCCGGTTACTTTGGCATGAGAATTCCCAGCTTATCAGCTGTAAAAACTAAGCAGGATGGCTTTAGGGTTAACCAAAGGTTAACTTACCTGAAGAACAGGTGCAGGTGGAATGTGATGAATACATTGCTATCTATAGTCCTATGATAAAGATCATTCTGATGCCCTCAGCAACTCTTGGTCAAGTGACCCTTTAAACTCCAACCAGAAAAAACACTTTCTTGTGGAGCTTTGATTCTTTCCTCTCAGCCTTGCTTCCCAACCTCTCTGTATTATTTAGTCATGGGAATTACAGCCATTGAATCCATAGCGTGTGTAGCCAGTTCAACAGAGTCTCTGCTTTTAAAAAGTGCCCAGATTACACGTTCCTCAGTGTGTGGGAAATTGTGAGAAACAGGCGCTTGATCTAACTCAAGGATTACCAGAGGTGAGATATTGGTTATGGTGAGAGCTGAAGGGCTGGCCAACCTCCAGGAAGAGCCAGTTGCCCTCTGGTTTTGGCCAGGCTACTTGGAAGTTCATGGATGGATCCTCCTTTCTTGGTCTTCAAGGCTATCTGATTTTTCATTGATGAAAAACCATGAGCTTCCTGGGTACCAGATTTCACCGCAACGCTGCTTCTGTGCTTTTTGAGTTCGGATATTGTACCAGTACTGTGATTTTCCAAAGTCATGCTATTTAGATGAACTTGTAACTGCTGAGAGCCCAGTGTCCTCTAGAAGACCTGCCTTATTTTTTAACCTGCATGTTAGTTAAATGTGTCTTGGACTTGAAGAAATCTGTTCAAATTTAGAAGACTGTTCATAATAACATATTGATGTTCTGAGAAGCTGTCAGCTTGGAGATGCTCTTTGCTCTTGAAGCATACTATGTGTGCAAATAATTTTTAAAAGTTGAAATGAAAAAACAAAAACCTTCTGGTCTACAGTGAGGTTAGGTATTTTTAGGAGAAATGTGTGTCATTGTTAAGGTGTTGTCTTCTGTTTCTACCTGTCAGGAGCTGGTTGGGAGGGCAGAGAATGTTTGCACAAATGCACTAAAGAGGTTGCTAATTGGTAATTGCTCCAAAACACATTGTAGTGAAGAAAACTGATGAAATTAACAATTTATTTGGTTGAAAGACTGCCTGGGGTCATACCTAACAGCAAATGAGCAAGGTCTTCATCATATGCTACTGCAGATAAAATCTGCTTAACCTACTTTGGAGGTACAAAATATCTCAGCTTTCTGGAACCCTTAGAAGGCTATTGTGGGCCAGTGTGGTGCTGTTTGGTTCTGAATTTGTACCAAAACATTTAAAGACTCTGTCACCCTTGTGTCTGTGGAAATGTAAAGAAGTAGGCAGAGGTTCATGATTGAATTGAAAACGGATTTGCTGCATCGATTTTTTGTTTTATTATTATTATTTTGTATCAACCATTGCCAGAACAATGGAGATTTCTTAGTTTGCACACACAGAAGCATCTCAGTGCTCATTTTAGGCCTTTATTGTAGCTCTAGAGTTTCCGAACTACCTCTCCTTCTTCTTTTATTTATTTCTGTTTATCTCTTTTTTTTTCAAAGGCAAAGACAGAAGTTTTAAAAAGTTTTAAAAGTCAGTGTTTTAAAACATCTGCTTTTTCAGGATCATCCTCGAAGCTCAGTGAGTCCCTTGCTAGCAAGCAGTTTATTTTTTCTTTTCTTTTCAAAGTTCATGGCAAAATGTCGTCAATCAGAACTGCATGTGCCATTACCTCTAAATCTGTTTAAATGACAGGTGAGGGCATTGCATCCTGGGATGAGATTCATTCTGTTCTTTAGATGTTCATTAAGACTGCTGAGTGGCTTTCCAGTAAACAACAGAAATACCTCATTTCAAGGGTGTTTGACTGTGTTCAGAATAACAAGTATCCCTGTTTTATGTTTCCCTTCAAAGAGGGTGACTGGCGAGTGACTTGCAATGTTTTTTGAGGTTTGCATTTTCAATGCTGGCCTCCGTGTTGAGATTCTGCACAGTCTCTCTTTTTATCCCCTGCTCAGAAATCTCAGCGTCCTCCAGGTCGAGGGGAGGAATTGTTGCGCCAGAGTGCGTGGGTGAGCAGGCGTGGGAGCCGTTAGCGGGCTCAAGAGAGCGACCATACAACGACGCCGTTGTAAGAGCTGCGAGCCCTGAGGCCTATCGAACATGGTGGCAAGGAAGTTAATCGGAGTTCTGATGATGTTAATGTTTAACTACTTACATGGGACCTACGAGATGCGTCGAAACAGTGACTGCTTGGCTGGAAAACTGCATTTGCTTGTTCTTACAGTTAAAACCAAGTGGTCTTAGAAAGGAGAGAGGGTCACTGGATACATTGTTAGATAAACAGTAAGCATTTTATTCATTTGCTGAATGGAACTCAAATTCTGTGGAGTTCAGGTCTTACGGCCAACATACAGAAACACACACACAGGCTTGTAATTATATCTTTGTGGGGACTCTCCATTCATTTCTATGGGGAAAACTCTAATCCCAACATTATGACCTTAACCCCTACCCAGCCCTAACCTTAATCATAAGTAATCAAGCAAAATACGAGACTTTTGGCATTTTTACTTTTTTGATTGCATTCACAGATCTTTGTGGGGACCTGAAAAATGGAGACATTTGGTTTTCCTGGGAAACATTTGGTCCCCTCAATGTAATATGCGCCTAATCCCCCCGCACACACACATACACACACACACATGTTTGTATTTATATCTTAGTTTTTTGATTACAGTCACAAATTGAATTTCCCCTTGTAGAGACAGAAAAATCTCATTCTCACAATGTCAAAATAACAGGATTTGATCATTTTTTGGGAACATTTGGTCCCCACATTGTAATATATACATAACCCACACACAAATAGCTTGCAGTCAAAAACTGCACAGCATAGCCCCTGAGACTTCCCCATCTCCCTCTACATACATACATCATGGGCCTTTTTAACTGGATGAGAGACAAAATATTCCTGACCAGCTTCAGCAAATTCTTTAAGTGCACCAAAGCTTTGCCTAGACACCTCACTTGCTTGCCAGGCAGGGCAGAGTAATTAACATAAGGCTTTGTGCTTTAAGTCTTTGGCTTGAAGACAAATGTTGCCAAAAAAAGAAGGTATACTGGCAAATCTAGAAACCAGGGGCTACACAAACCACCAGTGCTAGATTGAAACCATCCTGATACACGGAAGTGTCTCTTTTTCCGATTGCTGGGAGAGGTTCATATTATGTACCTATGAGGTCAGCCACAGATACCATATCCTAACAGACAAGCCCACATGTGTGTTTAGAGCTAAATGTCTAAATGAACATGTACAGTGATTTTGCTTCGGTTGTTTGGAGAGAATTGCAAGCCATTGACATTCTTAGACGCACATTCTTCTATTGATTCCTTTCAAGACTCCCTTGCTATCAGGCTTGCAGGAGATAAAATAATTCTTCAGTTGAGAAACATGTGGGTATGTTGAAATACAATTCAGAGTGTTTTGTTAAATGCGTTTATATGCCAGAAGAGCCCTGATGCACACATATGATGCATTTAATTTTGTGTTTGTTTGCCTTAAGATGGCACCATATGCAAACTGACCTGATTAACTATTCTGTTTAGAGTGGCAGAATTGCTGCCATCCTTGCTCAATGGGATTTGGGTATAAAATATAAATGTTTGCCATCAGTAAGCACTTTGTTTTAAAATGGAGGACTGTCAAATAAAACATCAGAGGGCTGCCATCCGGACTTAACCCAATTTAGCCAAAAAGTAATGCATACTAGGATAGAGTGAATTAGAGAGAACCATGGATAAGCATTTTCATAGGAATATGTCTTGCCATTAGCTGTGTAGAACACTGGCGGTGCCAGGGCCAGGCTAATAAGGCTTAAGGCCTGAGTGTCTTTAGCAAATCCCTGAATCTTTTTTAATCATGTATTTTTTGTTATAATGTGGGTTTGTTGTCATGAAACATCAAATTCAGAGCCACAATTGACACAGGGCTAATGTATTTTGAATAGAACAGATGGATAGAATTTTATACTATTAAATTGTGAACTCCGAATCATCGACAGGGTTTTGGTCTATGCCCTGCATCTCCCGTTATCCTAGAATTGCCCCTGGTGTAGAATTATGTCTGTTCACAGGGGATTTAAAATAACATGAATCAGGCACTTAATGATAAAGGAAATTTAGTTTAGGTGTGTTGTAGGGGGATCTGTAAGGATTACTCTAAAGTTAAGAGTACTTGAGTAAAGTTAGAGCTGCATGTTGAAATTGACTTGCGTAAAAACAACACCAGTAACCAGACAAGAGGGTCGCAGGATCAACATTCATGCTTTGCAAATAAGGCTGTTTGGGGCTCTGTGAATGTCACTGGTTTTATTTGAGCTCTATTGGCTGTTAAGGGCTCTGTGTGAGTGTTGCAGATTTTACTTGAGCTCTGCTGGGTGTTAAGAGCTCTCTGTGAGTGTTGCTGGTTTTGCTTGAGCTCTGCTGGCCGTTAAGACCTCTCTGTGAGTGTTGCTGGTTTTGCTTGAGCTCTGCTGGGTGTTAAGAGCTCTCTGTGAGTGTTGCTGGTTTTGCTTGAGCTCTGCTGGCCGTTAAGACCTCTCTGTGAGTGTTGCTGGTTTTGCTTGAGCTCTGCTGGGTGTTAAGAGCTCTCTGTGAGTGTTGCTGATTTTGCTTGAGCTCTGCTGGCCATTAAGACCTCTCTTTGAGCGTTGCTGGTTTTGCTTGAACTCTGCTGGGCGTTAAGGGCTCTCTCTGTGAGTGTTGCTGGTTTTGCTTGAGCTCTGCTGGCCATGGATTGAAGTCCATGTCTCTGCTTCCAGGCTATGAGAGGGAGCTGATGTCTGCAATGGCTATGCTGGACTTGCAGACCTTCACGCCGCAACATCAACGCTTCTGCTGCCCCACCACTCGGCCTCCTCCCAGGAGAGTGTGACCTCCACCCCCACGTCTCCAGGGCTTCCTTCAGCTGCCTCTTAGTGTGACTCTGGACCCATCATGGGAGGATGTCTTTCCAAACCCAAACCAGGTGACCAATGCTCTTTGATTCCAGTAATGAATGGCACTTGTTCATTCTCTCTCCTTTCCCAGCCATATATAGGTCACACATTGCTTCTCAGCAGCCTTGCTAATATGGGGGTTTCAGGGGAGGAATTTTAATGCTCTCACTTGTAGCTGTGTCAAAGGGATTAGGAAGTAAACTATGACTTTGGTTTTGACCGTTGCCCAGTGTATAAATGGCATGTTCTTGACCTGTTGCTTGAGCAGTTCTGAACTGGTCCAGTTTCTTATATGTCCCGTGTTGTGTGATTCTGTACGTTGGGAGTCTGTTCCTGTGGTCCCGGAAGGTTGTTGGTTCAAGTCCTGCGGCTGGCAGAGTAATAATATTCCTCTTGAGCAAGGTCCTAATCCTAATACCTGCAGGTGTGCTGGAAAAATGGCTGCCAAAGGAGAGCATGATGGGATAAGAAGATATTGATTTTCATTGTACTTGTTACCTGTATAATAACATTAAAAGGCATTCTACGCTATACAAACCACGTATTATCCAAGAAGAGTCATATGAACCCTTAACCATCAGAGGTTCAAGAAAGGGTAACGGATGTAATGAAATCTCAACAGCACACCAATCTATGTAAATGCTGCCTAAGTCACTCTAGATAAGAATATCTGTTACTGTGATCATAGTAATACAAATGTTAATCACACACCTTGTCACAGGCAGTGTTGACCCCCCAGGGAGAGGGCCCACGGGGAGTGGTCCCCTATTGGATGAGCCCCAGATGGATGCAAAGCAGCAAGCTGTTTAGACATGAACTCAAATATTAATGTGTGAGGAATTTGGATAAGGATTGTCCCATAAATCAGTTAAATGTTAAAATTGTTATTCATATATTACTATAAAATCATGGGATAACAATGACAACAACAATAATAATAGTTTGGGGGGGGGGTTAAATCCTGGCTCTGCACTGTGGTTGCATGCTTTATATAT
>JAODLD010000046.1:31249477-31264613 GCA_026781065.1 Mormyrops boulengeri | reverse complement strand
AGGTATATATATATGTACATATGTATGAGGACATACGGATCAATGTCATATATGTTTAATTCTCTTTTTTGAAAAACAATAGAACAGCTGATTTCCATATATTTAAGTACCTTTGGCCGTTTTCTTCAGATGCATTTTCTGTTCACCTGAAATCAACTTGGTAGGCTTACATGACGAGAATTTAAAACCTTTATCACTTTAGCGTCAGTCAGATTGCTGCATTATTTTATTACTTGTGGAAAGTCTAAAATATGGCAACCATAAAGTGATGAACATCGCCATATTTTAGGACACATCACCGAGATTTCTTTGTCCCAAGGTTCATTAGGTTGAGGTGGTGGGGAATGGAAAAGTTCAACAAGTGCGGGCAAAGTCGACCTCATTCGAGGAGGAGAGGAAAAAGGAGCAAAACACGATCACACGTCGCCTCGGACACGGGGTCGGAGGTCAGCGCTGCAGTTGTAAGCGACTCCGCGCTGGGCTTTCAGACAGCTGCCAGGAGGAAACATGCTGTGAATGTAACAAGATGACGGACAGAACTTAGAGTAACAACAACAACGATTTTTTTTTCAGAGGAATAAAAGCTGCACTCTTTGTTTCAACACTGAGATTAAAATGTAAAACTGGAGCTTTAGTTATAGCAGCATGTAAAGTATAGCTTTAAAATGTTTAAAATGATTGCAATGACCTCTTCATGAAAAACCCCAGCTGGACACGTGGGACCACAGAAGATAATCCTGTTGCATAATCTCTCTATTGAGCCAGCGAGAGGCAGATGTCTTCATGTATAATTTAGATAATATTTCACAAACATCTTCTTGCCCCCTGCTGTCAGACAGTAGGAAGATTCAGGCCAATGGGGTTATGAAACAGCGTCACGGTAAAAGCAGCATGTCTTTCTGCTATATTCAGATAAGTGGCATGTAAGAGCAGAATATTTTGCAGGCAGAATTTCAAATCCCTGGTTTCCTTCACTATTTTCTTGAAGAATTTCTGATGTCCAAGCATTTGTTAAATAACACTGACAAAGTGGGAATTGAAAAACAGAGAAGAAACCAGATACTAATTCAAATATCATAATCATCATTACATTTTAATGCCATTCAAATTACAAATTTCAAAGTGTTACAAATTACACAGTGTTACAAATTACACAGTGTTAATTCCTGTGAATTACACTTTGTGAGGTGAAGTGATGGATTACAGGGTTTGGAGAAATAAGACACTTTCAAGATGTTTTCAATTCCACTTTGCACCAAAAATTTTAATGAGCTGTTTGTTTCTTCTAATTATGAAAACTGTAGTTGAAGAGTAGGATATTCTGGTCCCTTCTGAGCATTTGTGGGGACTTGCCAGATTTCAGCTCTGGTCAAAGGAATCCTTTCTTATGTTCCAGCTGTTAAAAATAGGAATGCTAAAAATATGACAGGCACTGACAAACATGACAAGGAACATCTAGAACCCATTTTATTGTCTTCAGATACCAACTAAGATCATAAGAGAATTTAGGCATTGGAAGGATGCCAACAGTGTCACATGGTTATTCAGATGGAACAGCGATCAGGAAAATTCTACATTTGACGTTGCCATAATTCACGATGAGGCTCTTCATGAGAATAACACTCCATTGCAATGCTGCAGGAAAATCTTAGCCATCCAGGGCTCCTTTCATTTTGCTTGCAGTTGTAGCTGCTCTTATGATTTTCCATTGACTTTAATTAAGACCTGCACAGCAGGTGAAAATTCCGGACAGATTAAAGTTTAAAGCACCGGAGGGTCAGCACATTCTTCTAGCTGAAGAGATAAAGCTGGTTCTCTGTCGGCCCCTGTAAAAGGAGTTACACAACCACGTTTTCACGGGAAGAAACACCAGCAGGGATGGGGGTGGTGGGGTGGAATAGATCAAAAGAAATCAAGAAATCTTCCATCGAGTAGCTGTGATGAATCAATACATGAAAACCTTGGAAGTTTGGGTAACTAAACCCCTGGCAAAGTAGAAAACTAAAAAGCAAAGGCATAAAGGAGGATTGAAAAGTTTTTAAATAGCTAGTAATAATACTGTGCACATTCCTGTTTCATTCACTCCGGTCTCTCCTGCACTCCATGGTGTCTTTTGACATTCTGGAAACAGTCAGCTCAGCCTAATTGCTTACTCTTGTTGTAGGAATGTGTCTGTAAACAAGTGTCCGATCCAACATGAACACGGCGTTTCTCCTGCCTGGAAAGACTCTGGAAAGCTGCTAATCATAACTGGATAAATTGCTATTCATAAACATGCCAGTTAATTAATCTAATTCCATAAGTCGGTCAAACGGAAGTAAGACTAGATGAATCACTAATGCCTGAAGGAGGGTAATGATTCATTCCGTGACAGTTCCCGTTGCCTTGATCCAGGTGATAGATTGACGTAGCGCGGTAATCCCACACAGGCCCACATTACCACTGATCATGTCTGAGCCTATTTTCATCTCTTGGTATTTGTCTCGCAGTTGAGGTTAAAGTTGAACTGACCCTGCTTGAGAAAGAGAAGGAAACAGACGTGATGTCCCCCAATGGCAAGGCCAGCCCGTTCTCGGACGGCAGACCCAACGGGGCCCCGGGACACTGCTCCGATGAGGACTCCGCCCCAGCGCTGAGGTCCCACCACAAGCCCCATGACTATGTGGAGGCCTCCGTGTGCCACGTGAAAGACCTGGAGAATGGACAGTAAGAGCTGAACAAGTCCCACCTACAGATGCTCCATCAGCTTCTCAGTGGAAGCTCAGAACCCAAACTGACACACAACTTATTCAGCAATGTTTAGACAGGCTTAGTTCAAAGTTTTAACGGAAGTTCCTCAATCTTTACCTGGTAAACCAATGAGAGGAACTCTGAAGTAATTTATCTACCTGTTCTGGTGGGAGGGGGTGAAATGATGGCCAAGATAGTTATGGGAAGGGGGGCATCGGTTTTTTTCTTTTGCGTTGATGGCCATGACTTGAGTTATGAGTGAACCTTCAAACATGGCAGGATCTGCATTCTTTATGGGAGTCCATGAGTTGGAGGAACTCTAGTCCTAATGCTGTTTGTTTTCGTAGGTGTCGTGTTTCGTCACAGTGATGAGAGAGAGCTAGCTTTTGGGGGGGGGCGTCGCCTGTGGCAGTTGCAGGCTTCAGTATTTACTGTTGGTTTACACTAGTGATTGACAGAGGATAATCCCAGCCAGTATTAGACACAAGCAGGAACACAGACAGGGAAAATTATACTGGGGGTACGATGTCACCCTATTCCCTATGCTGAAAAAAAAAAATGTGCAAGCAGCCGTACGGACACGCATGTCGGCTTAATGTTGTATGTGTCGTTGGCTCCAGATTGTGTTACGAATTTATGGCCGACTGTGGCTCTAAATGTTCCGTTTCTGATGCTGGCTCCTACAGAATGAGAGAAGTGGATCTGGGGAGTGGCAGAGCCCTACTGATCAAGGAACACGGCGAGTTCTCCGCCATAGGACACAAGTGTCCCCACTATGGGGCACCGTTGGTCAAAGGTGAGTCGGGTTCCCTCTGCTAATCTTCTGTCACCTCTCCTCCGTCTGCACCCAGGACATTCTCATTCTCATTCTTCAGTGAGATCCTGATTTAACTGGAGCTTCTCACCTCTGTTGCAGGGGTTTTATCTAAGGGTCATGTGCGTTGTCCCTGGCATGGGGCCTGCTTTAATATCTCCACTGGGGACATTGAGGACTTTCCTGGATTAGACAGCCTGCCCACCTTCCAGGTCACCATCCTCACCTATGGCCACTATGAATGCAGTTACCTGCTATGATCATCGGCGGATGTGTACAGGGAGATCTGTGAAAGAGTCAACTCACTACCATAGAAGCGAAAAATATTCATACTAGGGGAGGAATAACACAGCATACGAAGCATGAAAAATATAAGATTTCTTTGTAAAAATATGGGCAGTGTGCAAGTGTACACTGCTGAGGAGAGTGTAGTTGCTTGCTGATTATGTAATAAATTTGTTCATTTACTCACCTGTTGAATATTTCTCTACTGATATAACATATTGATAAAATTTGCTGAACTAGTTAATCTTGTCATAGGTTAGAGTGGAAAAGGACAAGGTGATAATTCGGGCTAACAAGCAGGTGAGCAGAATTTGTTCAGAGCCTGGGAGTTTCAGTTCGTAGTGTTTTCAGTGCACTGATTCCCTCAAACCTTTACACCCGCAAGGCTCTTCAGTCACAGAAAAGGACCAAGGTCATGACGAAATGCTCTGCAGTTATCAATGCCAACACTGGCTTCAGCCATGTCCTCATCATCGGAGCAGGTGAGGCACCGTGGTTTGGATTAATCACCAGATCTCTTCATTTACTGGTGATGGGAAAGGGGATCTACCAGCATTTGCAGGAGATCAGCTTGGGGCAGGGGGCAACTCATGATGTTCAGTACCATGATGCTTTTCTTGGTTAGGTCCAGCTGGGCTGGTTTGTGCGGAAACGTTGAGACAGGAAGGCTTCACGGATCGCATTGTGATGTGCACCATGGACAAGCACCAGCCCTATGACAGACCTAAACTGAGTAAGGTTTGTACAGAAATCCAGAGAAGGAGAGCAATCACACGTAGCACGTGTCCATTCCACTTTGAAACCTGATCTCATGACAATATTTTCCATCCATCCATTTTCTAATCCCTTCTCCAGGTCAGGGTCACCTGGAACCTATCCCAGGCAGCACAGGGCACAAGGATATCAGTACAGCTGTTTACATCATATAAATTTAATTGCTCAGACAGAGATAGTGGAGATTCTCTGCAGACATTCTCAAGGATTTAAGAGACCAATTGTTGTCACATAATTCTGCCTTTATAAATCTATCTTCACTGCAGATTTACCTAAAACGTGAATATAGGTAAATGATGTTCAAAATATAATTGACAAATAATTCATGTCAGGGGATATGATGGTGCAGTGATTAGCACTGTCACCTCGCACCTCTGGGACCTGTGTTTGAGTCTCTGCCGTGGCTTCATGTGTGTGGAATTTGCATGTTCTCCCTGTGGGGTTTCCTCTGGGCACTCCAGTTCCCCGCCACAGTCCCAAAACAGGCTGAGGTTAATTGTACTTACCAAATTGCCTGTGAGTGTGCCTGGCGATGAGTTGGAGCCCCATCCTGGGCTGTTCCCTGCCTTGTGCCCAAAGGACCCAGACTTCCTGTGATGCTGAATAGGACAAGTAGTTAGAGAAAATGCATGGATGAAATAATTCATACCTTGCACTAGGGCAGAGGTATAATATGAATCTGTCTAGGTGCAGTACCCTACCATGAAACGTCAGTGTTTCTGTGGAAATCTCAGCACTAAAATTATTATCATTAAAGACTATTTTTTAAAATCCTGGTTAAACTATTCAGTGACCCTTTGTACTAGGTGGTGCAGTGGTTAACCTCACACCTCTGGGCCCAGGGTTTGAGTCTGTGCTGTAGCTCTGTGTGTGGGCTTTGCATGTTCTCACCCTGTCATCAGCTTTCCTTCCTCATAATTCATTCATATGCAGTTTATCTTATCATCCTAATGTACCTTAACAGGTTTAATATACATTAATAAAATTTTTACATGATATTAAGAAACTTTATAATCGTATAACCTTTATTAATATATGCTTAAGCTGTTATGGTATGTTAGGATGTTAAGATATGCTTACATGCGGCTTATGAATATTCTGTGTAAGCATTATGATGGTTCACTGAATGTTTAATGAATGCATTATCAAGGCATTATAAAGGAACAGTTAATGTAAAGCGTTACCAACTATTCATTTTATTGTCTACCACAGGGTTCCCCAATTCCGGTTCTGTAGGGCCAGGATCCAACACCATTTGCAGATTTTCCTGCTGGGCACCCCTACTAAACCTAAATTAGCTGATTAAGAGAAATCTGAAAATTGTGTTGGATTCTGGCCCTCCAGGATCAGAATTGGGGAAACCTGGTCTACGTACCATATGGAATTCTATGTAGTACATCCTTGATGTTCTGCTGAATGTTCTAATGAAATTTGACATTGTTTTCCCACAGTCTCTAGAAAGCACAGCTGAACATCTTAGACTGCGATCAATGGAGTTCTTCCAGAATCATGACATAGAGTTACTAACAGAAAAGGAGGTAAATATATCACTGGGTGTCTGGTTTTGTTTGGGTCACATTAAGCATTTCCAACATGCTTTCCTGCGTTCCAGGTAGCCTCGGTGGATGTGAGGTCCAAAACGGTTACATTTGGGGATGGGCTGAAAATGGAATATAGAAAACTCTTTATTGCCACGGGAAGCAAGTAAGGATATAACTTAATGTTTCATGCACTGAGATTTTCTCATTTATTTTCTAAATATGATGTAACCTTGCCGCTAAGCTCACAGTGTTGAGACTGCATTAAAAAAGAAGTGTTTTTAAATAAATTCTGGAACACATTCCATCGGCTGTTCTTTTGTTATTTGAATGTCATCTTTTCATACACTGTTCTTTTATTATTTGAATGTCTTTTTTTTGAAGACCCAAGACATTGAACTACAAAGGCAAAGACGTGGAAAATGTCTTTCACCTCAGAACACCAGAAGACGCCAACAATATAGCCAGGCTCGTCAACAACAAGAACGCTGTCATTGTGGGAACGTCATTTATCGGTGAGTGTCTGGGATGCGGACTGTTTACTGGTTCCAGCTGAGGGCTCTCCAAAGTAATAAAATGAAAATGAGAATAACATTACTGAGCAGGCTTCATTTGATTTGGTATTGGGCATTCTGTTTCTCGTCGGCTACAATTCTTTATCTTTTACACGCAGGCATGGAAGTAGCTGCAGCTCTAACCGACAAGGCCCACTCTGTCTCCGTCATTGGGATCGAGTCTGTCCCTTTCCGCAAAGTTCTGGGAGAAAAAGTCGGAAAGGCAATAATGAAGGTACAGAAAATCCACATCTAATCTATCGCCCCCTCCCAGTACTCAGTTCAGACTCCCAGAAAAGAATTAAGTCTTCGGTTCTATTAGGGCAATTCTGCGATTTTCAAAGGAGTGACTGATTGAGCCGCACTGACCAGAGTTCCCACTCATTATACATAGACATGGCTGAGAGGAAATAAGACTGGGACAGAGCTGGACCATCCGCTTGTTAAGTGACACAATGCTGAGTCTCGTGCTGCCAGGAAGAGCTTCATCCTTTCCAGTCCGCGGCCGTGTCACCTACGCCCCCACTGCTGAGATTGGGGCCTCACAATGCACAGTGCAGTGTGGGGTCACGCTTCTGACCGCTCCAGAAGCTTTATGTATATACTTTATTCATATGTAAAGCCACTTTATTAGGTACACCTATCTATTATTGGGTAAGATCCACTTTTGCCTCCAGAACTGCTTCAAGATTGATGAGTTGTGCTCAGAGAAGCCTCACTATTGTTTTGAGCTGTTATGTTTGCACTTGTGGTTTTCCTGTTAGGTTTAACAAGTCTGGTCAATCTCCTATGATGGTTCTCATTAACCAGGGGTTTTGCCACAGAAATGCCACTGACTGGATGTTTTTTCTGTGTTTCCTGTGGACCAAGAGGTACCACTAAGGTTACTAGGTCGCTAGGGATTAGATGAGCGGGTTGGCTTTACCGTTTTGCAGCCGTTCCCACATAACACCATAATGGTAAAATACTGTATAAATACTGTATAAGCAGGTTTCAGTGGAACTGTGTGTTGTCACCCCCCCTCTCCCCACCAAACTAAATGTCTGCTCTGTTTACCTACCTCATCTGTTTTTCTTTTCCTTGGAAAACACCTAATCATGCTAATTTTATTAGAGCTTTTTAAGAGCATCTGCTAAATAACAGCAAAATATAGCTTATTAGTGTCAATAACCAATTCTGTAATGCGTGCAGGCTGGGTTGAGGCAGGAATCAGGCTTCCTTAGTGAGGCACCAAGGCGTTAGCTTAGATGACCGATTGGTTGACTAGATGTATTTTTCAATGTGGCGGGCCTCCACAGAGGAATGGTACCAGCAGAAACAGTTTTTGTTCCTGACACCATTCTCCATGAACTCTGTGAAAATCCCAGGAGGGTGACCGTTCCAGAGCTGCGGGATCCACCACGCCTGTCACCAAAATCACTTATATCACTTATCTTAGCCATTCTAATGCTTAAGTCTGATTTATACGTCTATGCCGAATCGACTCCGTAAATGCGGTGTAGCTGTGGGCCCAAAGGCACAGCCTGACTTGCACCTCCTCAGAAATGGAACTACATGTCTCAGAGACAGAAGCCACAAGGACTGTGATTGGTCCGCTTGATAGTATTAGTTGTTTTTGTTTTTTACGGGAGCAAAGAAAACATACATTCCAGGTGTACTTATGTCGCGTATTGAAACTGGAGCGCTATTTATATCTGACATTAAATATCCTAGGCATCGTAGCAACAGGTCTACAAAACACTCAAGCCAATTTCACTTACCTCCATTAAGTTAATTCGTACTCTACAAGACTAAAAAAAAAGTTAAAAGTAGTATTGACGACGTTAGAAGGGAAAATGCATAAAAAATTACTGTAGCAGCTCGACATTTTTCTAAATCCGTTTATGGGAAGTTTGGAGCAGCACAGAAATGGGGCCTCAATAAATGGATACATTAGATTAAAACACTTTTTTTCTTTTTGTTACAATTACGTGATTCAACAACTGAATATACTACAGGGTGGGAAGACGATAAATGCAACATCCAAAACTATGTATCACCTAGGGTTTGGGTGGGGTAATTGCTGAACGACACAGACACCAGCACACATGTTTAAATGCCACCCAACAGCGTAGGCCACTTGCGCAGATCACAGCGTGGGCTTGATGCGGAAGAATGAATCAGCCTTTAGTCGATTAGTAAGTGAACCTCTTGGAATGTAGCAACTTCATTCACCGCTTGTAGAAGTGGGCTGTTTGCATGAACCAGTATAACAATACCTAGTGAACTGGCCACTGAGATGGCTTTCGCCGCCGAAGCACTTTTTTCTTGGGGTTTTGAAATGTTTATCTCCCCTTTGTGACCCTTAGTGATTCTTCTCCCACTCATCTACTCTTATTACTGAAACTAGTCGACTTAATGAGTTATTTGGTGGGATAACTGTAGTTATTTTGGGAGAGCGAGTTCACCGCGCATCTAATCACCCCATCAGCAAACCGGAAGTCCGTCCCCGCTCTGTGATTTTATGTGCCATGCTTGAATTCACTGAGCTCCTGAGAGCGACCCATTCTTTCGCAAATGTTTGTAGAAGCAGTCTGCATGCCTAGGTGCTTGATTTTATACACCTGTGGCCATGGAAGTGATTGGAACACCTGAAGTGATTTGGAGAGATGTCGCAATACTTTTGGCAATATATATTGTGTGTGTGTGTGTATATATATATATTTATATATATATACATATACATAAAAGTCCTTTAATGGGCAGAGAACTTACAGAGTCCGTGCAATATAATGCTTTTTGTCTGAAGTAATTTCCACTTTTTAAATTGGTACCCAATTTAACATTTAATGTTTGAGCTGCCAAGGGGACTTTATTATTATTATTATTATTATTATTATTATTATTATTATTATTATTATTATTACAGTGGTACACAAATTTAATTCGAACTGATCTGTTCGATGTCCGAGTTGGTCGAGTTAAGAGGCGTTCGAGTTCCAAAGTTTTACTGTATTATTGTGATTAAGTATCTTACCCTGATCTTGATCGTTTCCCTGTAATAAACATGCCTTGTGAGGTCAGCCTGGATCAGCGCCCTCATGTGTTTGTATTCATGTATAAGCTCATAGCGAAGGAGGCCGGTGCTTTATTTGTCCTCCTACACCTAAGTGCAAAAAACAGGGCCAGTTACACAATATAGTAGTTTATAATGAGGGCAATGAATCCAGGATATAAATATTAGCACCATTACATGAGGTTCAGCAAAACCTACCTACAATTTTGACCTCATTGTGTCCCGCAGTACAAGTCAAGGCATTACATCAAAGAAAGAAGGGTGTACCTGGGAGTAATTACCATATTTTGGTAATATAAAATTATATCACTGATTGACAAGGAAAAGCCATCCTTATCTACTGATTGCTAGAATACCAACACAAGCACCATTTAACAGTCTAAATTAATGATTGGTTAATGTTTATGCACTGTTAATAAACTAGTCAAAGTGCTAACCAAGTTGTCTGTAACTTACCTTCAGTGTCTCATGGGTTGAGGCTGTTGTTTATAGGACTTTAGAGAGCCCCACAGCTCCCTTCTCAGTGATCCCCTGATTCTGTCATACAACAGTCCTGCAGCAACTTGCTTGACAAGTTTGTGACACCTTTTATATTATGGAAATACTTGTATAACTCTCCATTACAAGATTTTTAGGCTAGCGTATTCACTCCAGTTTCTGGTACCTTGCTTGCCGGTAGTATACAGGTGCTCCTCGACTTATGATGGGGTTACGTTCCGATGAACCCAACATGAATTGAAAATATTGTAAGTCGAATTTGAGTTCATAGGACACACTTGGGCGTTTAGCAGATATAATGGGCTTGGGAAAAAAAAATCCAGAAAAAATGTTATTGTTAAACACTGTATGAGATGTTTACACTCACAATCACTACAGAAACTGGAAGTGTGGTTCGGTGGATGCTGCCATCACTTGGCAACAGTACTGTACTGCGTATCGTTAGCCAAAGTTCAAAGTTTTATGACTACTGACTACTGACTGTGCATCACTATTGCACCATCGTAAAGTTGAAATATAGTAAGTCAAGCACATCGTAAAGCAAGGAGCATCTGCACTTTCAGACCCCCCAGAATATCTTAGTCTCTCTTCTCCTTGTGTGGCTGCTACTAGGTTGTTACCAAAAGGCAAAAACTGGGGGACCCAGAAAAAGAAAAACTCCTAATGGAATTGAACTTCTGCAAAGAAATGCTGACCTTGGTCTTTGTCATGCTTCCCTTTGGCAGATGTTCGAGACCAACCGGGTGAAGTTCTACATGCTGAACGAGGTTTCAGAGATGCGAGGTCAACACGGACAGGTATCAATAAAGTGAGGGAAACGGCTTTGCCTGATGTCAGCCTTGTTTATTCTCAGTTGTAAAAGCGCCCAACTAATCTTGGCCAACACGCTGCGTGCCAGGTGAGCAGATAAGTAGCCCTCCCTGAAAATCCGACATATCTCTGTGTACAGAAAACTCGCAGGGCAAGGAAGACTCGGAAAAAGCTGCTGACTAACTGTAAAACAACAGTATGAAAACCATGCCTGCTAGCTGCCAAAATCTGCCAGCCTTTAACTCATCTTTCTGTGTTTGTGGGGTTTTTTTGGAGTTGAAAGAAGTAGTCCTGAAAAGCGGAAAAGTTCTGAGGGCCGATGTATGTGTCATTGGCACAGGTGAGTTTTGCACATAATAGCTCGATGGCTGAAATATTTCAGGGTGTTGTGCAGCTTATCAAGATAAGGATCTGTGCCCAGAAGGTCATGGGTTCAAAACCCATTGTTGGCAATGTAATAGTGTCCTTGTGGGGCCCTTGAGCAAAGCTCTTTACCCCAAATGCTCCAAGGCTGCTAGCTAACCCAAAATGCAATTGAACACCTAACAAGCAGTTAACTCTCTCCACAGTCATTATTGCTTGCTGTATGTTGTTATTCTCTGTCATTATGATTGCTATCCTTCCCGTAGGATCGATCCCAGCCACCTCCTTCTTAAAACAGAGTGGGATACACATGGACTCAAAGGGTTTCATAACTGTCAGCAAGGTCAGCAGCCCCCAATCTTAATGCATGCCTTTCAACTTGGCATAGTCGCTTCAGTCGCATCAAGTGTGAATGTAGCTGCATCTCCTCCTGAATCCCCAGTGTTTATGACATCACAATGGGATTTCAGCTATTCTCTGTCAGAACCAACTGTGAAGCGGAGGACAAAAAACTAACCCAAGGTGGGTGGTTTAATACCTAGATGATGCAGACCAATGTGGATGGGGTCTTCGCTGGGGGGGACGTGGCCATGTTCCCCCTGTCGCTGCGTAGCAATAAGAAGGTGAACGTCCCCCATTGGCAGATGGCACACATGCACGGTAAGACCCGCCCCTCAGTGGCAGTAGCATGTTCATCACTTCCTGTGGGACTGACCTGTCTCATCGTCATGGTGATGTTTTCCAGGGCGAGTGGCAGCACTAAATATGATGGGCAGGATTGCTGAGGTCAAAACCGTGCCTTACTTCTGGACAGCCATGTTCGGAAAGAGCATAAGATATGCAGGTGAGTGGACAGTCTGAGACTGACCTTCCATTTTTTATTTGAGTACGTCAGATAATTGAAGAGAAGGGGCTTATTGAAAGGTTCACAAGAAACACAAAGGATGAGGATATCCAGAAATTTGCAGTTCAAAATGTTTATACCAGGAATGAGCCAAAAGCCATTTACACTGTCCATCCTTGATAACTGCTTATCCAACAGAGAATCACAATAAGTCTGGAACCTATTCCAGGAAACAGGGCACAAATATTCCCATTAAATTACTGCCAGTTAGCTCTGAGAAGATTAGCATTTTCTTAAAGCCAGGCCTCATCTTAGGAAATGTGGACACTGTGTATCTCACATGATTTGTGTGCATAATTGAAGGTGGTATGCATTGTATGTTCAAGGTCATGGGGAGGGGTTTGATGATGTCATCATCCAGGGAGATCTGGACGAGCTGAAGTTTGTGGCATTCTATACCAAGTGAGTGTGTCCTTATGTGTTGCATTCCACTTTTACTTTCCATACTGCATTTTTATACATTTATCAAGTAATTTCGGCTCTCATTCAATTATTATTTTTTGTACTAATTATTTAAAACTAAGACACACAAAGAAAATGCCTCCCAAGTCAGGAAAGTCACAGTGAGATTTTTTATGTATACATGTAGAGGAACCAGAAAGCTTCCCCGGAGGTAACTAACCTACAGAGGTGACCTCTGACCTTTCTCTGACATCCATGTGCATATGTCTTCTTGGGGGGGGGGGTATTTCTTTCTTGAACTAATAACCATTCGAGAAGTGCTGTTCAAAGAGTTTTAAAAACACAATGTCTTCAAGGTGCTCTTTGGGAAGACAATTATGTGAGAGATGGTGACAGGAAATGCTGAGGGTTACATGGGAAGCTGGAGTGTTGGATTCTGGGAAATTCAAGTCTTTATTGTTTGTCAGGTTAAAAGTTACCTGAATCGTCTTACTTTCCCTCATTTGCTCTGAGGGTTTCTGAGCACCGACTTTAATGTTGGCCTGTCGTCATTGAGTCCAGTAGAACCTGGCGGTTATTAGTGTTTTATGGATGAGTCACCACTCTCCAGTCCAGTGCTTCCCTCCACCCTCGAGCGATTTGGAAAGCAAAACACGACTTTTGGCTAAGAGGATGGCCTAGCTGGCAAAAGTTGTCCAAGTGACAGGCCACTTTTATGTGTTTTGTCTCACTCTTCCCTCCACAGGAGTGAGGAGGTGGTGGCAGTAGCCAGCATGAACTACGACCCAATAGTATCACGTGTGGCAGAGGTGTTTGGGTCTGGAAAGGGGATCAAGAAAAGGGATGTGGAGTAAGTCCTGCTTTCTGTTTCAGATCTGCCCCTTTGGGCAGGATGTGTGGCACATCACCCCCAGAAAGAATAAGGAAAATAGGAACCGGTGAATAGCGAAGGAACAAAGCTAAAATGAGAAAACTGCTCACAATGGACATTTATTAGTGCTTAAAGTGTATAGACTCAGTTTGAAGCTGGATTTATTAGTTTGAAGCGTTGGTGTACCCCCCCTTTGACAGAGCACCATAATGTTGCGCTGTTACAACTTGAGAGTATATTCACCAGTATTTCTTTGATTTCAAACCTATTTTTGTCTTCTCTGTTCTGCACACACAAAATGAAGGACGTTATCGCTACTTGGCAAGTACAAAAACATGAGAACCTCTTTCCAACCTCCTGGCATCGCCCAAATGCGACAATGCCATTGAGTCCCTGTACACATTTCGGTGTCCAGCAGCTTTGCTGAGTCGCCCAAAAAGACCTCAGCAAACTGTAGTACCCATGTCACCCAACTCCAACCCCACTACTCTGTCCTAAATCAAATTACAAATAACAAAAAATAAAAGGTCATTGCAGGCTACTACTTAAAAAAAAAAAAAACGGCTAGCATATTGCATATGCTGCTGTTTGCATTATAAGGAGGAACTTGGCTTTGAAAGCTGTGGTCAGTGGGATTATTGCACCGTCTTCACTCCCATTGGTTAATTTACTTCAAGGCTGTCAAACCAATCAGTGACTGACGGCGCATGGTAGTCCCACAACAGGTTTCAGAAGTGTCATTTCCTCTATTGGCAGCTGTGTGTTTGTGTATGCCTATATACAGTATATATGTAAAGGTACATTTACATATATATTTGACTTCCTTTTGAATCTGTACTGCATATGATTCAAGCATTCAAGTAGCACTGTTCTTCCAATTAAGAACTCAAACTAGAAATGTATTTCTTTTTCTGCTGATTTATCGATCTTCTGTGAATTTCAGGACTGGAGACATGTCTTGGCTGATAGATAAGGGTACGCAGTGAAGATCTCGAATTGCCCTGTGCAGCTTCAAGCCGAAACTTCTGGAACCTTCCTGGGACCAGAACTCACGGTGCTGTGAAAAAAAAACCTGCTTGCAGAGCATGGGAACATTCCCTCAATGGACTGGTCTGAGTTACCCCCTTCCCAATGCCCAGCCCCCCCTCGACGGAGATGACCTGCTGAAGCTGAAACGTATGGATTTATATAATTAACACCGAACGTTAACATGCCATGAATGGTTTTAATGAGCTCTAAAGCCTTAGGGCAAATCTTGGGATTGGCTTCTTTTCCGGATTGGACCACGAAGCAATACCGGGATTCGATTCCGTGCTTGTGCATGTTGTATCTACCTGGAAACTTTATTTATAGGCTGATTGTCATTTTTGTACATTTAAACTTTGTACATAGTTATAACCTGCACCTCCAAGCAGATTAACAATGCAGAGAGATTTATATCGATCTTTTGAGAATTTGAAAAAAAAAAAAAATATATATATAGTAGACCTAACTCTGGATCTGTCACATCCTCAAACTGAGCTCCACACAAGTCCTCA
>JAODLD010000046.1:31233441-31249377 GCA_026781065.1 Mormyrops boulengeri | reverse complement strand
AACATTGCTTGGCTGCAACATGGGAGCTGGGTCTATATTTAGGTTTTTCTTCTTCCAAATATATATATGTATTAATGTTTTCGTAGCACCCAAAAATCAACACTAAGGATTCTACTTCAAGAGCCATTATTCTGAATACTCAAACTGGGGAAGGAAAAAATAAGCAAAGCTGTCATCCTTAGAAGCCATAATGAAGACAGAATGTGAATGATAGTGCCACCATGTGGAGACACAGCAGAAGTGCATATCCAATATGTTTGGGGAAAAAAAAAGCCTAAGCTTTATTTATAAAAAAAAAAAAAAAAAAGTAAGCAGGCAGTAGGTGCATTACATATAATCTCAGAGCATGAAACCCCTATATACTAGCATATAGCCTCTAATTAAAAGCAGGACGAGTATCGGATTGTTTTCTTGCTCTGCTCTTAAAAGAAATGTATATCTTTTGAGTAAACAAACGTCGCCATGTGATGCAGGACGGAATTGCGTGGCGTGTATTTCCCTGCACCTGGGCACCTATGGTAACTGCTAAATTATATTTTAGACATTTATGCTTTTCATGGATGCTCTTTGTTACTAACTCAGGGACCTGAGGTTTGGGACAGGGATCTGCGACCGGTGTTGTTGCCAAAATAAATCTTGTCTCTTATTTTCCTACCTGACACCTGGCTGGCTCATTCTGGTGGTCTGAAGTTTCCTACCAAACTCTGAAATATCTGTTCTGAAACTGGTAACATAAAATAAATATGAACAAATGGTCCCACATACTAGGAATACATTTATTTTTTTTAAATGTCTGGGTTGATAAATTATGTAGAAAGTTTTGTGAAAGTGCTATAAACAACATATTTCAAACTTATGTACCAGACTGACTTTTAACATGTCTGGTGTGTGGATTCTCACAGTCTGCTTTGCTTCAGGTTTGAACCTAAAACCACAACACAATCTGTAAAGCACTTTAACACAAGGAAGAGCACCATTTATCTGAGAACACTGGAAGTATATTAAGATTTTAATAAAGCAACACAGGAGGACTTTACCTAAAATAAGTTACTGAGAAAAATAATATATATTACAGATTGGTAGAAGATGACATTTGAAAGAGAGTGGACAAAAAGTTAAGCCATTGCTTCTAAGATTAACACATTCTCTATTATTCAGTAAGATGTGTCAAACATTCACAGCATCAGTATACACTGGGTAAGATACACTGCCTGGCCAAAAAAGTCACACACTTTAGTATTTCACTAAACCACCTTTAGCTTTGATTATGGTACACATCAATGCAGTTTCCATGTGCTTATGCAACATAAACATTTTTTTCCCCATACAGATTATCATTCATTTCTTGTCTCTCGGGACTGATAGGCGAGTTGAATCACACCATAAAGTCTTTTTCAGCACATCTCAAAGACTTTCAATGAGGTTAAAGTCAAGACCCTGTGGCCAATTCATGTGTGAAAATGATCCCTTGTGATTCTTTGACAATTCGAGCCCGACGAATCTTTGCATTATCATCCTGGAATATGCCCATGCATATTCCATTGATGGGATAACCTGGCCATTCAGTAGATTAAGGTACTCAAGCTGACTTTAGCTTATTGCTGCATAACATTGTTGATCTGTAATAATGATTGGCTGATTTAAATTCAAAACTGTGACTTTTTTTTGCCAAGGCATTGTGTATTATTGCAAACAGCCCAGTACTTTTGTCACAAAGCACCATGACAGATTTGGAAGTTGTATACAACCCTTTTATGGAAACGTATGATGTCAGTGAAGGCAGTTTGTTTTATGACTCATTTCCTGTTTCCAAAAAAGTGCTTACAAACTAGTTAAAATATGGTTCATAAAAGTTTTGAAAATTCAGTGCTTTTAGTTCAGTTTATAAAAGCAGAAAGAAACCCATTTAAAAAACACTGTGAAACAGCCCAGTTAGATTTGTTCTGTCGTCAGCATCTCATCTTTAAGGCAGTATGTTCCAGAACACCACAAAATTTGCTTTCCATAGCAACATTACTTATAGAAACACACATAACACAATAAAAGCAGACAGACATCTTCAGACAGATTCTGGACTATAAAACACTCAAAACAACAAAAGTAAATACTACACTGCACATGCCAATTTTATGCACATTACAATTCAATTTCAGTTAAAAGTACTTTCAAGAAGTACAGAACTGATAAGGGTACAACACAGTCCCCTGCTCACCTTTTTTAAAAAGTACTACAGCTAATGAGTTATGAGTTTCACAGTTATTGAAATCACCATCGTTCCACCATCAGCTGTGAAACAGGAGGCACTTTGTATCTGGGAGATTTCGGGAGGTTCCTTTATGCCCACACTGTGTATTCTTGGGAGTGCTGATACCTCTGAGGTGGTTTCCATTATAACACTCGCTCACTACAGCAGTACACAATTCACACCCATAGTTGATGAAGCCTAATCTACAGACCCCAAAGCCCAACCCACCATAAGCATGTGTTTAAGGATCGACTGGAGAGGAAGTCCGATAGAGTCTGTCCAGCAATGGACAGCGACACTTCTGCTGCGAGTGGAACGGCTGCGTTTCCTTTCAGAGGTCATACTCCGTAGCACACTGACGGAGATACTGTTCATATAGTCCCTGCTGTTGAGGCAGAGAAACAAGATAAAAAGTGAGATTATTGTATCAGGACCATGACAGGCTTCTACGTAGACACCCATACAGATTCACTCACCATGGACACACTCCAAGGACCCCTAATGACCCTGAAGGGCACCAGACTCACCTTTCTGGCTTTGACCACTTGCTGCACGTAATCACTGTATTCGGCTAGTCGCCTCTTCTCCTTCTTGGCGAGGGTGTGGTGTCTTTGGCTGCAGGACAAACCGAACACCATGTCTGAATGGCATCGCAACCAAAGGCAAGAGGGCGGACAGGGGGGTGTGGCCCTGCTTACCGTGCAAAATATTTGGCTAAGAAGAAGAGAAGGTAGCTGAGTGCTCCACTAGTGATGACGAACAGAATCTGGCTGTCTTCCGGGATCATGTTCCACAGAGTCACCACAATCCCCTGTAGAGATGCAACGAAATGCTAAAATATCCAGTAGAAAGCAGACAGACAGGATACTAGTAAGGGAGCTGTCAGAAGAGCAGCATTGTACTCCCCACCCATCTAAGCCTTACAAGTCCTACGCCCCCAATCTGTACAATTCCTAGAATTACTGGATGGATCAATTGGAAATGTGAAATCCCAAAAACGCACTCGTACCTGAATGTTCAAAGTACTAGTTGTGACACATGACTCTATACCTATTCATTTACTGCACATTTCACTTACATGCCAATTTGCACAATCCTTTGTCACCAATTAGGTGGTTACCTGTTTTTCTTTGTATGTTTTATTGTCCGTGTCTTAAAAATATCATTTACCAAATATTTATGTTCTATTTATTTCTCATTTGCACTATGACCAATATTTTCCATGTAATAACAGACACAGCAATGGTTTAGAACTGGGTGATGTGATGATATTGCGATGTGATTTTGGCACGTTGCTCCCAGATCATGGTGGAGACCTCAATGCATGCTGGGAAGCCTGGGACACCTGCCTTTTTGAAGCTTGTATCTATAAAACAATTTCCTTTGAGGAAATGTATTTATTATACTAGATAGAGATGATTAGTGGATAAATCGTCCAATTAAATCAGTGTTCAGTTATTCATATAATCTATGATTACAGCACTACTGTAAAGTCTGAAAAAGATCTACAAAATACTTTGAGTGACTGCTCACAAGACCTAGTGTCTTCACCATCTCCTGCTTCCTTCATTTGTGCCACACAGGGCTGCTACTTCATTTTAGAAGCAATTTGTCCAAAAATGAAACCAGGTGCAGATATTCATCCATATTATGTTTTTGTGAGGCAGGAGTAAGATCCATAAAATACTAAGACTTTTTCCATATTCATAAGGTGAAATGTCATCTGCTTTCACCATTCCCTTTGCTGCCACTAACCAGTGGTGCCATCTCAAAATTTAATCAATTTCAAATACAATGCCTCTGCAGTTTGAGAACAGTCAAATAATTTTTATTGTCTCAATGCGATGTCAAAACTGCTCCCCCCCCCCCCCATCACTATGTGTTGCTGCTTCAATTTTGTAGATGTCTGTGACAATTCATAGAGACATTGATGGCATGGTAAGTTAAAGTGTATTAAAATGGGGGGGGGATACACACTGTGGTCAGATGGAAGGCCGCAGTGAGGCCCTCGCCGACCATCCCCTGGAGCTCCTCCCGGGACAAGGAGTTCACCACCAGGGTGAGGATGAGGGAGGCTGGCAGCAGGATGGCCAGGAGGCCGCAGAGGAAGGAGTGCACGCGGGCACCCCTGTTGTAACTCACGTCTGCCCTGCAATATCCAGGGGGGGTGCATCATTTAGTCAAGACTGGAGGACATGGTTCAAATTTGCATTTAAATGCCCTCAAGGGCATATTATACTTAATGAGGGATGCTGGTACCCAAACCGACACACCAGGCTAATGAACTGCAAAAAGCAACAGTAAACAGCTTCACACTGACAGCAGCTGTAAATGAGGGCTGTAATGGGCCTAACTCAGCAATCGATGAATTCTCTCTTGCTCACTCTCCCCCTACCTGTCCTGGGCCAGTCTGCTGCTTATGGTAGCAGAGATGAGGTCGCAGTCCTTCTCCAGCTGGTCCAGGGTTCTCTGGACAGCCTGGTTGATGGTCTTCTCAATGGTCTGACACATCCCGTCAATCTGGTTCTCGCAGCGGCTTGGCTGGGGAGAAAGCCAATAAGAGGAAAAGCATGACTCCTTAGGCGGGGAGACACC
This sequence comes from Mormyrops boulengeri, assembly GCA_026781065.1. NCBI lineage: Eukaryota > Metazoa > Chordata > Actinopteri > Osteoglossiformes > Mormyridae > Mormyrops > Mormyrops boulengeri. The sequence continues at coordinate 31,244,537 of JAODLD010000046.1, read as the reverse complement.
TGCGTGGACCCAATCCGATCACTCCACACAAACTATGTGCTTTATTTATAATACGTTAAAATGATCATGTATTTTCTGAGACTGTATTGCCCATGTTTTTAATGTAATAGGTCATTAAAGTTATGCCGTCTGCATGAATATAAAATGTTCATTAAAAGGACCTCATCAGAAACGATTTTCTGAACACTATATTGCCAGAAAAACTGGGACACCCTTCCAAATCATTGAATTCAGATGTTCCAATCACTTCCATAGCCACAGGTGCATAAAATCAAGCACCTAGGCATGCAGACTGCTTCTACAAACATTTGCGAATGAATGGGTCTCTCTCAGGAGCTCAGTGAATTCAACCGTGGTTTCATGATAGGATCCCACCTGTGCAATAAGTCCATTTGTGAAATTTCCTCACTACTAAATAAAATACCACTAACTGACTGTGGGTTAACAAAGTGGAAGCAATTGGGAACAACAGCAACTCAGCCACGAAGTGATAGGCCATGTAAAATCACAGAGCAGGGACAACACATGCTGAGGCGCACAGTGTGCAGAAGTCACCAACTGTCTGCAGAGTTAATAGCTACAGACCTACAAACTTCATGTGGCCTTCAGATTAGCTCAAGAACAGTGCATACAGAACTTCATGGAATGGGTTTCCACGGCTGAGCAGCTGCATCCAAGTGCACTGCAAAGCATCAGATGCAGTGGTGTAAAGCATGCCTCCACTGGACTCTAGAGCAGTGGAGACGTGTTATCTGGAGTGACGAATCGGGCTTCTCTGTCTGGCAATCTGATGGACGAGTCTGGGTTTGCTGGTTGCCAGGAGAGCGGTACGTGCCTGACCACATTGTGCCAAATGTAAAGTTTGTTGGAGGATATGATATGGCGTGGGGTTGTTTTTCGGGGGTTGGACTTGACCCCTTAGTTCCAGTGAAAGAAACTCCTAATGCTGCAGCATTGGAAGCCGTTTTGGACAATTTCATGCTCCCAACTTTGTGTGGAACAATTTGGGGATGGCCCCTTCCTGTTCCAACATGACTGCACACCAGTACACAAAGCAAGGTCCATAGGGACAAGGATGAGCGAGTCTGGTGTGGAGGAACTTATATGGCCTGCAGAGAGCCCTGACCTCAACCCGATAGAACACCTTTGGGATGAATTAGAGAGGAGACTGTGAGCCAGGCCTTCTTGTCCAACATCAGTGCATGACCTCACAAATGCTCTCCTGGAAGAACTGTCAAAAATTCCCATAAACACACTCATAAACCTTGTGGACAGCCTTCCCAGATGAGATGAAGCTGTCATAACTGCAAAGGGTGGGCCAACTCTATATTACAGCCTATGTATTAAGAATGGGATGTCATTAAAGTTCACGTATGTGTAATGGCAGGTGTCTCAATACTTTTGGCAACATAATCTATAATAAAAACAAAAAACTTAAAACAATTTTGTTGATTGCTTTAAATCCAACTGCTATTAAAGTGATATACACCAAAACAGTCTTGCACAGTAGGCGAGCCATGGATTTCACTTTTACTTGGCTTAGCGGCTGTGCAACCCTGAATTAGTTAAGTGATTAGCAAAGTACTGGTTCAGAGCATCCTCTGTCTTGGGGCCTATGCTTCTCAGAATATGCACAAAGCTCTCACTCTGTGACCTGCTAGTGCAAGTCGCACAAACAGATAGATGGATAGACAAACTAATTTACCACTGTATTGGTCCTGAAATTATTAGAAGCATAACATGCAGATCCCTAGTATACACCTTTAAATTTTACCCTGGACGCAGTGCATAGCACCATAGAGATTTAAGTGACAGTATACTAATTGAATCATTATCCACTGTGCTGTGAATCAAGGAGTGCCATCTCCAAGAAGATTAGCAGCCCAGGATGGACCAGTAAATACAGTCTCTCTGACATCGTGCCCCAGCAATTGATGACAAGATGAGGGCTGGATTAGTCAAGCCTGGACACAGTGGGAAGGCTGCCTGATTCACTACTGACACAAGCAGTGGGTCAGGCCTGAAGTTTATAACCAGAGCTCCTGTTGAAGGTGCAAAGCTGAACCAAAAGACTCAATTTAACTGGTGTATTTATGCCTACTGAGAATAATTAGGTGTCCTCACAGACAGCCCCCAGACACACACACACAGAGTCTGAATTAAAAACCAAACCTTGTACAAACAACGCAGGAAATTAATTTTATTGTTATCATGAGCCTAGCAGCAACTATTAAAAAAAAAAAAAAAAAACACAAGAGACACAACTTACTTTCTGTGGGTTGGGGATGTAAATTGTGGGCATCTCAAAGCCACATTTGTTCAGCCCTGGTCTGCGGCACAACTCCTGAACAATCTGCATCATCACTCTCTGTTTACAACAAATAATTATACTTTGATTAGCAGACCGAGTCTCTTTGGGCAGGAACTAAATATTTCATTAAGGACCTACTAAATACAGTGAGTGATATGCTGCCTGAGAAAAGCCTTACGGTTATGAAGGTAACAACTTAAAAGTTGGGTGTGTGGCTCTGCAGGTCAAGAATCCATGCCCAGCATGTCATTGGTTTGAATCCCATGGCCGACAGAGTAATGACATTACCTTTGGGCTCATGGAACCAAAGGGTGCATGTCAGACCTTAACCCCGTAAACCGCTCCAAGTTTCATAAGTATCAAGTTTCATATAGCGATACCTTAAGTATTACTAATTGACTTGTATTTAATTACAAGGTGAACAATCAAAGACATTTGCTGGAAGGTTCGGTTCTCTTCACCTGCCTGTCGGTCTCCCTCCCAGCCTCGTCTGCCTTGCTGAGGTAAAACAGCAGCCGGTCTCCACACGTTTCGCTGAGCTTCTCCACAATGTCCAGCGTGCGCTTGCACAGGGCCTGTCCCATTGGGTCGAAGAACACCATGACCAAGTCTGCCTGCTGGCCTGGAGGAACAACAACAGGACCATTCCATTTCCTTCAAATATGACCCACCCCTGCTTCACCGAGTCACTGTAAACTTGGAGTGTATCCTGGGAGACACAGTGGATGTGATATCAGTCCACCGCAGGGCTCACACTCAGACTCACACACTAAGGGTCATTTACACCTGTTCCCTTGGCTGCCTGAGAAACCTCCATGGACCCAGGGAGAACATAGAAGCCCCAACTCTGCAGGTAAAAAATTATAGTTCTGTCTCCATGATAATCCTACGCACACTGTGATTCCTCCCCATATGAAGTGTGAACATTCAACTTCTTAACTGTGTTGCATGTTACATTATTAAACCAGTCGTGTTAGATAATTAGACACGGCCAAATGTATGCTAATGTGGTTAAAACTCATTAACAGTCATCAGCAACATTTCAGTCAGTAGCAAGCCTTACCAAAGGATATGATGGCGTTGTTGACATCAAAGGGATAGACCATGTCACCGTCCACCAGCCCTGGTGTGTCCACAAAGGTCACCAAGCTAAACTTCTTCTGCTTGGAGGTAGAGATTTCAGCAGAGAGGTAGTCCGTCAGACCTACGAAGATAAGCATACTGCAAACATACGTAAGGGCGCTCTGCTGGAATCCACCTGACCATCCGAAAACGATTCACTTCAACACCCACAAGACAGACCGCTAAAAACTGGAACACACAGGGGACACGATCGCTGCAGTCTTCTGTGACCCCTGAAGGGCAATGATCAACAAGCCATGCATTCATATTCCCAAAATGCCTATGCTCACATTCCACAAACTCGGCAGAAAGCTTCTGCGAATCAAAAGGGCTCTTAATAAGAAGGATGGAACCCCCGAACTCTCCAGCACGCTAGCCAGCCAACAGGGGCGGGGTTTAGGTTGTCGTGGTCACCCACAACAGCTCTTCAACTGGCAGCTTTACATGAAGGCATGGGGCCATAAAGCTAGCCAATGAAGAACGACTGTGGAGCAACTCTATGTCAGGCACTCACATCTAGGTGCCAAGAAAATGCTCTATCACCTCCAAATCCTACATAATTATTGAAGACAAAATTATATAATTTTTCTAAGGTGATAAGAGGGAACAGACAGTAGATTATTCTGCTGTTCTTCACACTGATGATTATTGTGAAAGACCCAGTTGAAAGATACCCATTGCTAATGTCTCAGTTCATGGACAGACCCATCTGCAAACAGTGCTAGTGTGCAAGAGCTCGTGAATTGTTTCTAACCACCTGCTCTGAGGGCTACAAAAAGGCTTTAATCACATAATGAATGTCCATCTTCACCATCTGATTCTTGGACCACAAAGGAATCTCTATGACACTTCAGGATTTCACTACGGACCGACAGGTACTGAAGCTGTAGGATGCCTTAGGGATCATTAGGTTTGATACATGAATCCCACTGGTGTCTCCCTAATGGAAGGAGCTCTCGGATCACCGGCATCCGCAGTAAGCCTCTCGAGAAATGAAAAGGTGAGGGTCGATATTCCCTCCAGCCTGGAGCGGAGCCAGGCTATGCATCCGGTGTCCTGAGCCAAGGACGCAGGCTTCATGCAGCCACATGGAACCCCGGCCTGTTGTGACACCCGGTGGGTGGGTGATGAAGACTCACAACCAAGGGGAAACCAAGGTAACCATTCCCAATGGAAACAACCTATCAGCCCATTAAAACCAGATTGCACTGCAGCTCCTAATACTCGCAACAATTTACACCCCCCCCCCACCCAAAAATGCATTTGTCCAAATCAGAGATTTACCGTAGTACACTTTATGACATCTAAAAAAGTAAACCCCAGTGTAGCAGGTAGCCAGACTAGTGAGAGACTCGTTCAAACTGATACATACAACAACACATCACTCTATGTAGAAGACACCAACACAGGACTGAAGTCTACATTTGACAAGATCATTTTAAACCTTGGAATTAAAAAAAAAAAAAAAATCCACTACTCATTATGCTGCTACAGTACGTGTCTAAGGCTGACTGGCAATTCCTGGAGGTGTCAGCAGACGTGGCTTTGCTACCGATGGGTGTGACTCACCCCAGACAGGCTGGACATTTTTAGGTGCATCAGAAGACAGAGCGCTTCTGTGGGGTAACAGGCCCATCAGTGCTGCAACAGGCGCCTGCGTATTTCATAACCTCGCTGACCCCAGGCCGCTCGGGTGCAGCCCACCCCGCCCCTCTGTCAATGCTGCAGCTTACGGCTCTGCAGAGCACGGCACCGCCCAGACGACGAGAGGCGCGTGTCCCTGTGACCTACACAGCTCACGTCGTGACCAGACACACATCTGTCACGTATGCGGCATCCACGCTGACTATCGCAAGGCGACCTGCCAGATCCCCGGCAAGAAGCACGAATGACACAAAAACAGACTCATCACACCTATACACAACAACCAGGCCACAATAATTTCTGAAGCATTTCGGAGTCATTTTCATAATGAACCATCCACCAAGTGAGATTCGGAGCTGTTAATTGGCCATACGCCGCTCCTGACTATGTGCGTTTGCGGGAGTGATGAAGAAAAGGGAAAATGAGCCCCTACCTTTAAACTCCAGGAGGCGTCGGAAATGGGGGTACAGGTGAAGCGTTGCGTTGCCCTGTGTGGGATGGGACCAGAAAAAAATTTTAAAAAAAGAAGAGCAGGAGGGGGGAGTAGAAATGCAGATGTTAAAGGACACAGGAGGGGAAAGGCGAGCTGGGTGGCCGGGAGCGTGCATCCCAGGCCTGACTGGCACGGCTCAGACAGCCATGTTGCCCTGCTCCGTGCACAGCGCATACCCCCAACACCCAGTCACACTACCCAGCCCTCCATCTCTCCAGTTCGCTCCAGGAAGCAGATCTGCAGCAGACGCCGGGCAGATCCTCACCCCGCCGCTATAAAGCCTCCTCCCCCCCTCCCCCACCCGGAGAGTGATGCAAGCACGGCAGTAGCCAGTCATGGGCCCCTGCGCTGCCATGAGTTACGGCTTATTGCTTCCGCAAGCGATAAAGCATGAACTGGCAGAGCCAGGAGAACCTGAGTGACACCGCTGCACCGCGCAAACCTCCACTGCCGCAGCGCTACCACAGCCGGGCCCTTATCAACGCGACTATCACCCGAAATACATGCGTGGGCAGAGATTTCAAAAACAACATTTACAACCAATAATTTACTTTAGCAAACCGAGACACCAGCAAATTACCATTAAGAAGTTGAATACTTACCGTCAGAGATTCTCTTTTCCGGCCACTGGTGACAAAGGTGAAGCCTTGGGTCTCTATGGCAACGCCTGTCCTCTGAATATGTTCCTCTACATACCTGGAGTAAAGTCGTCATGTGTCAGTTGCAGTGTTTCCATGTTCCGGTGACAATTTAACAGCTTTTTCACCTAACATAACATTTATACATGTAACCACCTGAAATAGGCCTAGTCCCAGAGCCAGAGTTAACCCAAAACCTGGCTGTAAAAAGTCAGACTCTAACGTTGAACTCATATTCAGGTCACACATCTTCACTTACAGAAAGATTACCTGTCACACCACCACCCATAGACGCGAAAGGAAAAAAACACGCAGATTTTGATTCCCTGCCCTGGCTTATGACACCATGCTTGCAGACAGCAACCGTTAACCGAAGTAAACAGAAAAGGGGACAAACGCTGGCTTAAATAATTATGCAGAAATGGACCAAGACAGGGCTTTTTAAATCGCTTCATTCAAGTTTCATGAGCACTGATGCCATGCTGATACTATCACCCAGAGTCAGTTTGTGACTCATTTAGGCAGCTGCATATTTCAAAGTGATTCTAGGTAGGTCTCTCACTAAAGAATATAACAGTAGGGCCCGTGAGATAAAATAGTGAAGGGGGAACTACGGCAGTATCCCCTTCCATACATACCGCTATCTTATAGATGAAAGCATGAATGATAATTTGACGTACAGACCTGAACACAAAACATTCTAAATCCTCTCCCACCGCATCTAACTGAATCGTCCCCTAACTGGAGGCTTTAGCCAAGACTTCACTGTAGACTTGGTAGAGGTTAACGGCCTTGCAGAGGGCCATACCAGTTAATGAAGGAACTCTTTCCTGCGGAGTGGTTCCCCATAATCATCACAAAGATCTTCTTCCGGGGGGGTAGCAAGGGAAGGCCAAGGCTGTCTGCGATCTTCACCAGCCCTAGAAAAGCAACAGCATCAAGAACTCAGAAGGAATGACATCTCTGTCAGTCAGTGTATGAGAGGGAAACTGCTACTATACATTTTAGGGCTGTAACAGTGCACACTCATGTTCGGTCCAGTACAATTAAACAAAATAATACATTTATTGAAACAAATGAAACCTAACTTCACAAGTAGGTGTTCAACATGGAAAACATCTTACTAATTGGGGCTGTGAGTTGGTTACGGCTAATGCTGGATACAGTCAGTCAGTCAGTCAGTGGTTTGTGAACATTTTGGCTTCCCAAGAAATTGCACCAGCACTGAAGAGAGTAGTTGTAAAAACCAAGACTGTCTTTTGGCTCTGTTATTTTCGAACTCGGATATATTGCTGAAAACACATTCAGCGTGCTAACTCATTTGAGATGACATCATCTGAGCATGTGCACGACTAAAGCAAAGCATAAACACCCTCTGCAAGTTAGTCTCCCCCTGGAATTTAATTAAGGTGCTATTTATGGCCATTCATTGAATGTTTCAAATAAATGAGATCAAAGCACACATTACTTGAAATGAAAATGTCTTGTGAAAAATGTTACATTTCAGTTTTTAACTAAAAAGCAAGTTTCCTACTAATTAAACAAATTGGTGGTGATACTGTTACTATTTTTCTGCAGTGTTTACATTTGACTTTTTATTGTTCGGCGTTGTCTTCAACGAAGCCAAAATGTGTCCAAATGACACTACATTCTTTTTAGGTATAAACTGCTCAGGTTGAGGTGCCTGCCCTCGTGTCATTCATGCCACCAGCTTGCCTTTGAGTGAATGCGGACTAACGTTAGTTGGACAAGAGCGGAGGCACGTGACTGAATTTTAAGCGGACAGTTCATGAACGCACACATTTGGGAATGCATTAACCTAATTAACCAGCAGTTACATTTCATATTTACTTACTTAGTAGATACTTTTGTCCCAAATGACATACAGTTCAGATCAGTTCAGTTCAGTTCAGTCCATTCTTGGATGAACTGGGGTTATGGCCCAATGGTAAAATGGCTCAAGGGCCCAAAGGTGAAATCACTCTGCCAGCCAATCATTCAAATGATTAACAACAAAACCCATATTAAATTTTTAAATGTAACTAATGAACACATGCTCCGTTACAATAGGGGCGTGCCTTGGACCAGGGCGTACTGGGCAGAAGCCCCAGATATTTTTTCGACAGCCCTAAACTGGTCCTTCCAGATGTAGGTTACATTCCCTTTTGAACAATACAGCCATGGCATAGGTTTACATTACTAGACCATTTGGAAGCTTGAATTGGAGCCTCAACAATTCCCTGGCCCCTCCCCCACCTTTCTCCTTACCTAGGCAGGGCTGCTGTTTCATTGTGATTCTCACCAAATGCACATATACACTCAACTTCACTACAATCCCAGATATCTCCAGGTATTTCAAATCCTTAGGACATGAGGGGTAACATTTTTGTTGACATTATAGTTAATGTGGTTAACCCAAGTACAGTGTTATTTTACTACGCTAGTTAATCCAAGTAAAGTTTAAGATCACCATCATTTGCGGATTAGCTGTCTCTCACTGAGAACTGAGAGGCTCAGTAGAAGCTTCTTCCTTCAAGCCATTTGGCTACTTAATACTCATTCCCCTCTTATCAATGCACATTACACTTTATTTTATCTGCATTGCACACCTTTGGTCTATTTTTTTATTATTTATGACTTATTTAAAAAGATATTAAAGCTAATAAAATATCTTGTTTGCTTTTTTTATGGCAGAGCTGAACACCTTGCACTTCACTGCAGGTCATGGTCTGACTGTATACCTGGCATGTGACAAATAAAACCCCTGAATCCTGATTTAGACAAGCTAGATGACCATGGACATCATGATTTTTACTGCTAGAAAAAAAATCAAGAGGACTATAACTAGTGGAGCAATTGTCATTGTGACTTTGCAGATGAACTCCTATACCAATGCTGAATGTTTTGGAACTATAGGACTGCCTTTCCCTTCTCAGTGAAATCGCAAAGGATAGGGGACGCTAAGACAGAACAGAGTATGGGGGGTGAGCGTGTAGACAAGTGGACTAAGCCGCTAACCTCATACACTCTGGACACGCCCTGGTCTTACAATACCAAATATGTCAGTAGAAAACAAAAATTATCTCCATTAACCAAATAATTGGTTAAATCTACTGCCAAAGTATAGAGGGAAAGCCTTAAATACACTTTGCAAGAACAAGGAGTTGGGAACCCCTCGTCTGCTGCAATTTATCTCTAGATAAGAGCTTCCACCTACAATTTAAACATGACAGAAAAGCACACAATGCAAAGGCACAAGTTTCTCACAAAGTCGAATTAAACACTTTAAAGGGGGTTATAATAAAGCGATTCACCGTCAAAGTCTGTCGCTTAACGCAGCACTGGCTCCACGCCAGATTTTTAACAAAGCTCATTACACCGTAACTGTCGACCAAATTAGAAACCGCAATTTGAAAAACTTAAACAGAATGTAGATTTTTAGGTAAACACCATGCAGAAACAAATCTTCATATACTGCCATGCATTTCTGTTTGTGTGACAGAAATTAATCCAATCACAATAGTTTCTTGAATATGGCAAAATGATTGACGTGCCATGAAAAGCCACCCTGTTTTGTAAATGTTAGTAAAAATGTTTCACGAGCAGGCATATCGGTGGACAGCCCTTTGGTATAGTGGGCCAGTCTCCGCCTGCCAAGGGAAATTGTAACATTTTGTCATTATCTTAAACCAAACACTACAACATTAACGCCTCGTAAATAATGAAATATGGGCAGCTTTCTAAACAGCGCGAGGATTTCGTCCCGATATAACAGCTGAAGCATGCGGCCCATTGCCGGCACCCTCCCTCTGATAACCCCATGCACCGACATGACAGTAAATATATGTATTTTTTTCATATTTTACCGTTCTCGTCGTCGATATACAGGTCGTGGCATTCCCTCAAAATCAACTCGCTGGGATTAGAGATAGCCGAATCCAGAGGGTTTGCCACCAACCTGGCCTTCCTAGCGCCGGACATGACAGCCGGACTACATGCACCACAGCTTGTTCCGTACGGAGTGAAGAGTTTGAGACCTGCGATACTTTGATGATCCACAGCGCCGCCAAGCGGCCCTTGGAGAAAGGTGCTATGCTGATCGCTAATATTTAACCACTGGGTTATATTATAGACAGGGATAACTGGTACGCAAGTACGCATTCACCTTTAAAAGCGAAACGTGCTACAATCGATTATGGTGACAGTGTAAATGCGTACTTATTTTATGTGCATGTGCGATGATATGAAAACAAAATATAATGCATTTTAAATCCTCATATGCTAAATTTACTCCATTTGCGGTAGGCTATACAGGTTAAAATGCAAGGTATTTTCTTGTCATCGCAGCGCAAGTGCACATACAATAAGTACGCATTTGCGCTTTTACAAACAATCGATTGTCGCACGTATCGTTTTTAAAGGTCAATGCGTACTTGCTTACCAGTTATGTCCATCCCTGATTAAAGAAGGCCTGTAACGTTTTGCTGAAGTAATTACATCGTTTCCTTTCCCGCATTACTAAAAGTAATGGAATCGGGACAAGAGAAACAAGCAGTGTCGAGAATGTCACAGATGCACACATCGCCATTCTAATGACTGTGAATAATAAACTGGACTTTCAGTGTTCAAACTCATGCAAACTAAGTCATTTTAATGCCCCCCGTCCCCCCTGGAAAACATTTCAAAGTAAGATCTGGCTACGTCAGTGACGTCAGTCGGACAAAAACATCTAACCATGACGAATTGCGTTACGACCAGAATGCATTGCTTTATGTAAGGGTTGCATGAAGTCGAACACAACCCCCCCCCCCATGTGATCAGCTGTTTCGAGTTGCTGTCATTAGTCCTGTGTATTTAAGTCTGCGTTAAAGTATGTTTCCCGAGTCCG
>JAODLD010000046.1:31212738-31233341 GCA_026781065.1 Mormyrops boulengeri | reverse complement strand
ACATAGGGTGCCGCGATAATTTAATAACAAAAAGAGGACGTCCCCCCCCCCCCCCCATCATGTGAGAAACATTTAGCTGGAACCACATCTTCAAACACGAATATGTACAACCCAGAAAGCATGAAAGGATATTTTAACTGACGTAAGGCCACATTTATTCCACCCCAAGAACTGCAATAAAGTGCAAGTTAAATTAATTTTCAGAATAATAAAAGGATTGGTAATAATTTTCATTTATCCTCATTTTTATTTTGTACTTACACACGAAAAGGCATTTAAACTAACATATCAGCAGAAGTTTTAAATGTGCGACCTTTTGCTTTAGAGAACGGCGAACTAGTTTTATGCTTGTACTGTACGCCAGATGAAATTGGACAAATGGTTTATTGCGTATATCTACCGCACTGCGGCGCTGTATGTTTGCTTGATTATGAGTGGAGCTGCATCTACCGAGGCAAACCGTGACGTTTCAGGGTCTGGCTACTATTATAAGGAAAGGTTAAAAATTGAAATACAGAGATTAACGCCCAACCTGGTCAAAGGGACTGAGGCAGTTACGGAAAATCAGCCTTTGCTCAGTGATAATACCATGAAGGTACGTAACCTATTACAACAAACAAGATTAAACAACTACAGCTACACCACAAAAGTGCTTTCTATATTTAATATATGTGAGATATTAATGATTAGATCATTTAATTTCGCTACTGGGTAAAATTGTGAATGGTCTTGGGGGAGGGGGGGTTCATTTTCGTGATTTGATATTAAGAAAGCACACAGATAAAGAAATAAACACCGTAGCCTAATGCCACAGTTACACCAAAACTCACAGAACAGTAACACGGTGGCGCGCTTAACTTGGAAATGACGTTTTTGAGGCTGACTAAATGTTCACTCCGACGATATATTAAAATGTTGCACAATTAGGTGATTAGTAATGAATAATCTTGTTATGTTTAAACTTTTACACATATTTCAATGTCATTCTTTCTGTTTTCTGTCATTTGTACTTTCTCGGTTCCAATATCACCATCTTTAAGCCACTCATCCTGGCCTGCACAGGATATAAGGCTGGGGACACCCTGGATGGGATGCCGGTGTTCTGTCGAGTTGAGCTACTTTGTCGAGTTAGGCTACCGTAGTGCTAATCGATAGCCCTAACCCTAACCCTAACCTTAACCCCCAAAACCTCCCTAAAACCCTAACCCCAAAAATACCCTTAAAACCCTAACCCCAACCCCCTAAAACCTAACCCTAATCCGAAGACGGTGGAACTGCACATGCGCAGAAAAGCTCGATAGCACGTCTCGATAGGTAGCTCAACTCGACATAACACCGGTCCATTAAAGGGACACATGCACTTTTACACGCAATTATGCACTACGGGCAATTTGGAAAGTGCGTGTCTTTGGACTTCGATGGGAAACTGCACAATACGGGGAGAACATGCAAACAAATGAAGCTTAATAAAACATAGCATCACTATTATTATTACTGGAGTCCCGTCCAGGCTGTACCCCAGCTTTGTGCCCTGCGCTCCATGGGACAGGCTGCAGACCCCAATGACCAGGATAAAGGCTATGCAAATGAATGGACTACTGCTATTTTTATCCACCTATCGATCCGTCTTCCAATCGCATCTACTGGTTATAGTCGCGGTTACGATTCTTATCCCTTTTCACACTGCGTACTGGTTGTAGTATATCACTCTTATTTGTTACTTTATACGCATGTTTTAAAACGGGTCTGTAGAAGACACTTACGCTATTATTTTTGTCACTACCTTTGCGTTCATTAGTCGTTTCACATGCTTGCCTTTAATTGCAGCTTCCTAGTAAATCCCTCCTGCTGGCTGTTTGCGCAGTTGGCATCGGAGGGACCTTTCAGGGCGGTTATAACATATCCATTATGAACGCTCCCACAAAGGTAAGTGAGGCCGCATTACACAAGGAAAATGTTTATCTGGCTGCAATACATCCCCCCTGGCCTGAGAGATAGTCTTCTGTGGCCAATATTAGATTATACAATAAGGATTTGAAAAAGTATTCTGATTCTACACAACATATACAAAAAAAAATCATATAAGGTAGGCGTACTGCTACATGGGCCAGTGGAGGATCTTGACAAGAATAATATGGTAATTGTTGAGGTAGACGTCTTGTCAGGGGTCAACTTAGCAAACCACCATCAGTGAAGCTCACCTAGGGCACAGATAGCCTTCGACGGCTAATGACCTGGCCATTGAGGGCTGTCCCAAAGTCTACTAAGATGTGCATAATTACTTTATCAGCTTGAATTTCACATCTTAGTTGTTTGTAGTTATTTTTTTAACTCTTAATGTTGTTTAGCCTTTCAGGTAAAATCATTCAGGCTGTTTTCACTGTCCATGGTATATTCATGGACGTACCTACCATTGAGGACACCAAGGTCAAGTCCTCAGTATTTACTCTGCGAACTACAATAGCAATGATCCATTTCAGGGCACACCTAGGAATGGCTAACGCTTTTGACCTCGGTATTTAAAAAATCCTGCCTATGTCCCTGGGTGTGTTGTGTTTTTTATTACATGAATGTTTATGTTACCATGTACTGAAGCATGCAAGCACATTTTCTCAGATAGGAGTTAATATGAAACTGTACTTATGCTCTGGTATTACTGTGAAAATCACTGAAGGATGTTTCCACACTACTGTGCACTTTCCTGCAGTCAATCCAGAACTTCATCAACCAGACCTGGCAGGGCCGATATGAGACAGACATCACGGAGCACATGCTTACTCTGCTGTGGTCCATCATTGTCTCCATTTTCACGCTTGGGGGTTTGATCGGTGCTTCCTTTGGCGGAAATCTGGCCATCAAGCTCGGGAGGTATATTGCTGTGTCTTTTGGACCTGATGGCCCACTTTTCTGCTTTCTCACAAGTTGAAGGGGTATTGCATATTGCTATTGCATATTTTCTTGATTGCTTTGGCAAATTCTCGAATGGCAATTAACGTTTGCAAAACAGCTAGTGTAATCCCCACACCTAATGTCACTTTGGCATGGCAGAATGTCATTTCTTATAGTTTCACACAAATTTCCAAATGTTCACAATGAATGCAAATACTGTAATCTTCTACAATTGTCATCATTTGGCACAATTTTCAGTTGCTTTAGTGTTGTTCGTAAAAATGGAGTATGTAGTTTCCCATTGTAATAATTTTACACCAAAACTATATATGTATCCGATCATTGTACAAGTCACCATATGCAAACCAAACTTTCATAAATATATTCCTTAAATTGCAGTGATGCAGCATTGTTGTATCTTGGTTCTCACAGTACATGATTTAGTTGTTCTTGTGTCGCCATTTTGCTCTTTTTGTGTTAAAAGTTCTGTGTGACTTTTTTGTTTCCTATTGTACAGTGACTTGAGGTCTGAAAAATACATGCAAGTGCTTTCTTTCAACAGTGAACTATACATACTATAATATGGAGCTTAGCAAAGCTGAAACTGGTGTCTTTGACATGAACACGTACAGTATCAGTTTGCTAAAGAAGAATGATCAGTCAATGACAATGAGAAAATGGGAACCGACTGTCATTCAGAATTCTGGAGCTCAGGAGCAGACTTACACTGACACTGAGAATGTATCTAAGCATTTTGACTCTCGTGGTTAAAACGATGCTGAATGTACTTTTCATTTTAGTGACTGACTAATTTATTGGTGGAATTATTTGCTTCTGAGACATGAGTTCATTGCTTTTGTTTGAGACGGCCTTTTGCAGCTCAACTGTAGTGTAGTGCTGTTTACATAAACTGTTTTGAAAAAGGCCTTTATTGTCTTGAGAATGTTAAGTATGTTTCATGAAATGTGTGAAAGTGATCAGGAAAAACTAATGCACAAAACATGATCTTGTAACCCATTTCCTTAGGTCTTCTTGATAAACTACAGTACAATCCCATTATAATGGACTTTAAGGGACCTGGCAAAACAGTCCGTTATATCCAGAGGTGCTGTATGCCCAGAACACAACAACAGGACACCATTTACTCATGTCACACCCCAGCAGACACACTTGTGGTATAGATTATTATATTGTACATGTAGTAATCCAACTTTACCTGACTGTTGGAAGTATATATGACCTATAAGTGGTTATACATGTACAGTACAGTGGTAACCTTGACCACATTGCTTACTGCATCCCTCCAGCTGTTACGTCATGCCTATTTATAGAGCGTGACTATTAATAATCCCAACTACGTATCTGCACTGGATATCACCGGCACACCGCGCACCTTGTAGGCGGAGCCTTAAAAGCGGACCTAGGGACCAAATTGTTTGTCCGCTATAAGCGAAATTCCGTAATATGTGAGTCCGCTATATCCCTTGTTTTTTCTGCATGCTCATAAAGGCGCACGGCTGGGACCAGCGGACCTCGTCCGTTATAGACAATATTCCGCTATAAGCGAGTCCACCATAACGGGATTATACTGTACCTTCTACATTATGTAAATACCGTCTATGTTAAATCTAAGCCGATTGTTCATGTGCTGAATGCATGACATTTTTGCTCCGGTCACGAGCTGAGCTCTGTATATAATGGTGACTGCTAAGTATAGGACATTAATGTAATCACAAGATACTTAAGAAGCTGTTGACACCACACAATAAAACTGGGATAGCCTTCTCATGAATTATTAGGCCTACGGGTTTTGCAAAAGTCCTGTTATTACAGAAAGACTCATTTTTGCATGCATTAATTATTTTCCATTCAATTAAGTACAAAACGACCATTGAAAAATGTTAAATCAAATAATTTCCCTTGGATAACAATTTTTTTTTTAAATTATTCACAACTAGTGGTTTCTTCCTTGTTTATTATGCCTGTGAGCCAAAATGCTTCTCCTTCTGTGTATGCAATGAAAACAAACAAGATAATAACGGCATCATTGTCATTTCAGGAAAGGGGCCCTGTTGATAAACAACATATTTGCTTTGCTAGCCGCTCTGTTAATGGGGCTGAGTTACCCAACGGAACTCTATGAACTTCTTATTGTTGGCCGTTTTCTGACCGGGATTAATGCGGGTAAGTCTGAAAGTTTTATTTGCATTTTGTAGCACTTATTATTCTAACATTATTCTCTGTAGGAAGAATTATACAACCGGTCCACTTTTTCCACAATTGTAATTGTTATTTTTGGTTCAGAAACAAAGCACTAACACTCAGTGATCACTTTATTAGGTACATTCATTATCAAAGGCACTCTTCTCTTACAGCTGTCCTCCTGGGATTTTCACACATTACAATGTTTTTTTTAATTCTGTTATTCAAAGGTATCGGCATGTGTGTGCAGCCCCTGTATCTGGGGGAAATTGCCCCGAGAGCATTTCGTGGGGCAGTGGCGATGGGTGCATCCATCTTTATAACCGGTGGTATTTTGGTAGGACAGGTGATTGGCCTCAAGTAAGTAATGTCCAGGATATGCCCTTATGTCCTCCTAGCCTTCATTTTGTTAGAATGCCTAATGTATTGCAAACTGCTGCTATAGAATCTCTTCTGAGAGAAAAATGCCACCAGACTTCTAAATAATGGAATATTTCACAATTGTACATAAATGAAAAACACATATTTCATTCATTTTTAGCACATGGAAAGTACCTACAGAAAAAAATGAGTAGTGGATTCTCCCATAAAACTGACAATGTCCACATACAGTAGTAAGATGTGCCCTGACAGGAATGCTCCTGCCCTTGGGGTTTTAGCTCGCGTCATCATATTGGCTGTCTTCCGTCGCAGAGAGCTGCTTGGCAGGGACGACCTCTGGCCCGTTCTGCTGTCCACCACGTCCATCCCAGCCGTGATGCAGCTTCTCATTCTGCCCTGGTTCCCCGAGAGCCCGCGGTACCTGCTCATCGAACGGGGCGACAGTGATGCATGCACAAACGGTACGCACATGAAACCCTCTCCATCCTCGCTGTTTGACTACTGGAATACAGGTCTGTCAGGGGTAGGCAGTCTTACCCTCAAAGGGCCAGTCTATATGCAAGTTTTTGGGATAACCTTTATGTCAGTTCTTCAAATCCAGGTGTCTGGACTCGTCGGCCAGTCAATCCTCTAATTAGTGATCTAATTAGGGAGCTGCAGCAAAAACCTGCACACAGCATGATCCTTTCTGGATAAGATTTACCACCTCTGGTTTTTGTTTTTTATATATTCAAGCAGGTAGTGGATAGACCCATGAGCATTAGGAGCTAGAGACAGATATAGCTGTGGGTCACCTGCTTACTGATAAAAGCTGATTTTATGTTTATATGTTATACTTGATAGTGGTAGCATATATAGGCTAAATAACATAGGGCCTAAAATTGAGCCTTGAGGGACTCCACGTGTAATAGCTTGATGCTTTGAGACACAGGTATCAAGTACAGCACAGTATTTACGACCACTTAGGTATGATCTGAACCAGTCTAAGAGTGTACCGCAGAAGCCAACCCAGGTATGCAGCCAGTTCAGCAGAATCTCGTGGTCTACCGAGTCTGGCAGCACTGAGATAGAGAAGACCAAGAATGGGGAGGTTACCCAAGTCTGTGTTTAACCTTAAATTATTTAGCATTTTGAGAAGAGCTGCTTCAATACTGAAGTGTGCCCAAAAGCCAGACTGAAACCATGGGCATTGTCACTCTGTCTGATACAGTCTTAGTGTTCAGTGGGGTGATAATATTTATACACTCTGTAATTCTGGAGTTAAATCTCTGTACAAGTTCATTACATGGGAGGTGGAGTTCAAGAGGAGTACGAGAGAGCATAAGGTTGGTAAATATGTTGGCACAATCAACCGAAAGATACATTTAGTGACCTTCCTCTTATCATATATACTGGCATATCAAAAAAGACACAATAATGGTCAGAAACCAAAACATCTGCAATTCAAGAAACCTTGATGTCCAGACAATGAGATATCACCAAATCCATTTACCATTTTAGTTATTTAATGCATGAATGCGGCCAGTGTCTGCCTGCCACAATGGGGATGTTATACATTTCCAGAGGGGTTGGACTTAGAACCACTTTGACAGGCGGAACTTAGTGAGGCACATCCTGATATTCTTGTGCCCCACCCCCCCCCAGCACTGAGGCGGTTGCACGGCCAGGAGGACTACAGAGCAGAACGGGAGGACATGGAGAGGGAGAGGATCAGCAGCCGGGGGCAGCAGCCAATGTCGCCATGGCAGCTTATGAGGGACCCCACCCTCCGTTGGCAGCTGACCACTTCAGTGCTGCTGAACGCCGCGCAGCAGCTGAGTGGCATCAATGCCGTATGCCACCCTCCCCCGCCTCTCAGATCTCAGAATCACATGATTTCTTCATAGAAACATCACGTGAAACAGATCTGCTTGAGGGTCCTGTATAATATTATAATATAGACTGTGGTACATATAGTTCAGTACACTAAGACTATTCAGTCAGCCGCGTCACTAGCTAAACATGTGCTTGTTATTCATTACAAGCACTAATGAAGACATTAAATGTCTATGTATAATCTTATTAATTTACATAATTTTATAGTGTTAGCCAGCAGTGGTACTCTGAACAACTGTGCCATACAGGTTTTAGTTAAATGATGCTTGATTTGATCTCAGTATCGCTTCTCTTGCCTAACACGGAGTGCTCTTGTTTGTTTCTCCCTCTCTGTTCTGGCAGATTTATTTCTATGCCACTTATGTGTTTGGCCAGTCAGGGATTCCAGCCAGCAAAATCCCCTACGTGACACTGGGGACTGGTGCTTGTGAATGTCTCACGGCCCTCACCTGTGTGAGTCTGCTTTGAGTTTTTACCAGTTTTACCGTATTTTTTTCTGTCTCATCAAACTATCATTTACCACACATGCACTTTATTATGTATTTTTGTGGTATTCATCCAATCATTGGTTTATTATTTTCATTGGGGTGGGGTTGTGGTACTGTCTTGGGATTTATCTTAGTAATGCTACTAGACAGGAAACTTACACCCTGGGGATAAGTAAAGCCCTACTTTATCTTTAAACCTAAGCCACAGTTAATAAAAGACTCTGTACAAAGCCAGCTGGGCAGAAAGTGGATGAATCTAGTCACCCGACTAATCGCTGCTATCGCTTTGCTTCCACTGACCCAAATTGATCAAAGTTTCACTAAATTCAGATGGATTACATCCTTAACTTAAGCATTTTTTTGCTTCCTTATGTCTGCTTTCTGCAAAAGCTGTTTTTTTATTATTTAAAATTTCTTACCAGATGTAAAATACTCCAGCTACACAGGAACTCTGTGGGATGATGATTGTCTCCACTGTCTAATGGAAAAAAAGAACATATATTATTCTATTATTCTTTTTTTCAAATTGGGTTATGTCTAAAAATTGATGCTACACTGCAGTACAACAGGTGTTTGTCCTGGCCTGTCTCATTAAACCTGACTGATTTCACATCTCAGAGTTCTACAAAGCCATTTGCTTTTCCTTTCCCCTGTGTTCCAGGGCATGCTCATCGAATCACTCGGAAGGAGAGTGTTGATCATCGGGGGTTACTCCCTGATGACCTTCTGGTGTGTCTGTTTAACCTTGACGCTGACTTTACAGGTAAAGCAGTTTCATGTTTAAACAGTTTTTTAAGAAAAATAAGACATATATTTATAAGCCCCGGATGCATATCTGGTCAAAGGTAGATTTTTGTAAATGAAATAGGTCAGTCCTGTGTAAAATGTGATCCTCAGACATCTCCTCCTTCTTGTGCACAGGACATCAGCCCCTCGGTGCCTTACCTAAGCATGGCTTGTGTCTTCGCTTTTATTCTAAGCTTTGGTCTGGGACCAGGTAACACCGTGTCTCTTTTAGTAACAAGACGACAAAAGACATCCATTATATGTACTTAGTCCAGCTTTCATAGCTTGAACACCCACCCTTTTTGGGCTAGCCCTTTGTAGCCCCTTTGACTGTCTATGTAACAATCCTACATACGTTGCTCGCTGTCCGCAGGCGGTGTGACCAACATCCTAAATGGTGAGCTATTCACCCAGACCTCACGAGCAGCTGCCTACATGATTGGAGGCTCCATCAGCTGGATGAGCTTATTCATTATAGGCATTTTGTTCCCGTTCATTGTGGTATGTGTCAGCCAAGCACCATTTTTTTTTACACAATGTTTGGTGAGAAGTTTGCTTCTGGGTGCTTGGCAGTAGGCTGCTCTGCTTTGCAGTACCACGAAACAAATGTGTCAACATAGCATTGGAGCTGATGCAGATGACTGGATTCACTGTTAAAACAATGATTTGATAACCAGAATCCACCATTCCATATCTGTATTGCATTATCTCTTAATCAAGAGTATGCAACTTTTTGGCAATGATGCAGTTTGTTACCTCTGCCGCCATCTAGTGGCCAATGTATTTCCTGCATCAGGTGAGACTGACTGACTTTCCTGCTTGCTGAATGCTCCCTTTCTCTCTCTCAGAATGGCCTGAAGCAGTACTGCTTCCTTGTGTTCTTGGTCATATGCTGCTTGGTGGCAACATACATATTCTTCATGGTCCCAGAAACCAAGAGCAAAACCTTCCTGGAAATACAAGCTGAGTTCCAGTCTAAATATGCAAGGAAAAATCAGACGACGAACAGCAGCGGGTGTGAAATTACCTTCTGCTCGGTCTCTCAGTGAAATCATGTGTGTCTGGAGTGTGCATTTAAAAACATAATAATATCATTGTAATTACTATTATTACTACTAACACTACTGATAATAATAATAATCATCATCATAATAATAATAGTAGTAGTAGCAGATGGGTGGCATCTCTCTGAATGCAAAGATGTACAGCAGTGTTTTTGCAGGGTCATCCAGATAAAACAAAACATACTTGCTTACATATAGTACGTTATCGAAAAATGAATAAAGTCCATTTTGTCTGTGGTAATTAACTTGGAGAGGAGGTGTACAGCCTCAGATAATGAAGAACAAATGGGAGAGTCATTACTTGGCCTGGTACGCAACTGTGGCAAAACATTACAACTAGTCTTACTGGTTACATTAAAAATACACTCTGTGACAAAAAAAGTTAAGCACCCAGACAGAGTGGTGGAAATGAAGTGAATCTGCACGTGGTGAAAGGTCATATGATTGTATCACAGTGATTATAATATCAGATCAAACGGACAACAGAGTTGGCAGCATGGGCACACTGCACTGTTGGTCCCATGTCAGCAGGGTGTGGCACCCCCCCAGGCCAGGACATGCGGTGATATGGTGTGGAAGGGAGTCGTAGAGCCATTGCATCCTCTCCTGCTGCAAGTCTGCCCACAGCTGTTGTAACTGGCTCTCGAGATCCTGCAGATTGGCACTGGGTCTGAGCTGATCCCACACATGAAAGATCAGGAGACCTGGCAGGCCACAGGACCTCAACGTGACGCAGGCAGTCCATAGACACAGGTGCAGTGTGTGGACGGGCGTTGTCTTGTTGAAAGACTGTACCAGGGTGCTGTCTCAGGAGGGGTAAGACATAAACCGTATGGCTCCCCACACCATGATGCCAGGAGTAACGTCGGTGTGTCTCTCCGCAACATTGGCAGGATTGGTCCTCTCCCCTCGGCGCCGCCATACATGCACATGATGGTCATCTGTGATAAAGCATTGCTGAACAGGGTATGGTGCCACTAGAGCCCTGAGCGGGACTGTTCTATCCATAGTTTCGTACTCTCCAGCCTTAATTTCATTATCAACATCAGTTACATTCTCCATCCTGCCAAAAATCTTGGGACCCGCGGTATCCCAGTCCCAATGCAGGGCCACTCCTCATCATCCATACCACCCGGTTACGGTAGCCTACACATGAGACAGTGAACCCGTAGTTTGGCTGATGACCGTCGCCGAGACACGGTACGGGATGACACGGGGTGTTGTTGAGAGTCCAATACCTGTGTCCGGATAGCAGGTGCAGATGTCATGGGGTCCTGTAATTCTTGTTGCACAATACGACGATCCTCCCTTGGTGTGATCTGCCTTAGGCGACCGGAATCTTCATGACGTGTGTGGGTGCCCTCACGTGCCTATTGGCTCCAACATCAGGCGACCATGACATCTGCATGCCCCACATGCCGGGCAGTTGCACGATACGACCACCGGGCCTCATGCAAACCCACAATTTGACCTCTATCAAACTCCGTCAAGTGCTGGTAATGCTGTCTAATGCATCTATGAAATCTTATGATTTACATACCCAATCGCTGGTCTGCACGTGTACCTTATTACATCTAAATCGGAGCATCACTTCAGGGTGCTTAATTTTTTTTTGTCACAGTGTAATATAATTGCTAGTGTGCATGTGCGGCGCGGTGGCGCAATGGTTAGCACTGTTGCCTTACACCTCCGCCATCCAGTTTGCATGTTCTTCCCTCGTTGTCGTGGGGTTTCCCCCACATTCCAAAAACATGTTAATTTTAAAAACAGGGCAATTGGAGTTACCCAATTGCCCGTAGGTGTGCCTCTGTGAGTGTGCCCTGCGATGTCTTAATTGGCGCCCCGTCCTGGGTTGTAACCTGGCTTGCGCCCGTACACTCACAGATAGGCTCCCCCATTTCCCAACCCTTAATAGAATCAGCGGGGAAGATAATGGATGGATGGATATGCTAACATTTAACACTATATTATAAACGCTACACGTCATTACTATATAGCACAATAACAACATAATACATGCTAATTACACACAACTGTTTATATTATTTACAAGGCGGGCATGACGCATTATAGGTAGCCTACCCCCAGCGCTTCAGATATGACAGATTTTTTTAGAAATTAAAATAATAAATCTGGTTGGTCGTTTCTGTGAATGAATCCATAGCTTAAATAAAATTGCTATAAATTATACAATTACAGGTGTCCAAATCAGAACCGCCATCTCAGTTCTGTTATTTCGCATAAGAAAAGAAATTTTGGAGATGTTAAACACTCGATTACTCTCTCCCTGCGTTTTACCGAAAGCAAATTGTAACGTTACCAAATTAATAAACATATCTATAATGCACCAACATAAGTGGGAATACAGATTGCTTTCCTGTTTGCAATAATCTGTGCCATAGGTATGGCCAAATCATTATTCAGAACAAACCTATACACTAACTCAAGGTTTCATAGAAATGAAAATTACAGTTGGGGATCAGAATATCGTGTTTATATTTTAATGCAGCCAAAGCGCAAAACTCATGCATTTGTTATGTGTCGGAGAATCTACTTGAACATTTTCCACTCTGTCTTATGAAATTTAGTTGTTAGTTCATATGGAATATTATTTAGCACTATATAACGCAGAATATAAGTATTATGATATTATTAATAAGCATGCCAAATACCCGTGATATGATCATTATAATGTAATCAACACAATGTAATCAATTGGGTATGTATTTGCACCTCATATTAACCTAACAGTTTTTGTTAACTACTTTATGTTAGTCTAGAATCTACGAATATTCAACTTTATTACCATATACGTTATCACTATGTTAAAGGACAAATATATTATTAACCCTCTAGTTAAACAAAGTGCAACAGGCTGCAGCTGACAAGGTTCACTACTGAAGGAAGGGATTCGCCTGAGTTCACCAGAAGTTCACGGCTGAGCATTTTTAAAAAAACCAAGTAGAGCTGGCCGTGCCACCATTATGTTCGGCCGAGGGACCAAGAAGTAAAAGAAATGACGGATAAATTTATTACCTAGGGGTGTGGATTAAGGGAAAAAACAATGATTGTGAATGGTTGAAGTAATGATGACGCTCAAATGGTGAGATATTGTTGAATGATAAGAATTTGTATAAAAATTGGTGTAAAACAGTATTGGACACACTTGCAAGTGTCCGGCCTTGGATGTAACTTAATTGTTGCAATAAAGACTGAATCTGGATCTACACAAGCAGCTTCTGACTTCTGATTTGGCGGGGAAGGAAAAACCACAACATTCACTTAAGGTGTTTATCTACAGTTAGATTAATCCAAGGCACCTTTTTAATGCTTGGCATATAAATGAAATTTACAATAAAAAATTAAGGGACGATATCTGATCAATACACAAACCCCATACACCCACCACTACAAATAACCACGCCGCACCATTGTATCGCGCGCAGACTTAAGCTCCGCCCTTCACTAGGGAAGAACCATTGGTAGGCTGGCAAAGTGTGTATTTCTATTTGGGCAGCGCAGCGCCGGGTGGCTACGGGTGAACATGGCTGCGAAGAAAGCCCTTAAGCTTGAGGTGTACTTAGATATGCTGTCACAGCCGTGCAGAGCTGTGCACATCTTCCTAAATCACAATAAAATACCTCATACAGTGAAAACCGTGGCTCTGCGGAAGGGTGAGCACCGATTTATGTCTGTTTTACTGGACACCGTTAATAAGATCTCAATAAATTGTTCAGTAACGCCATACATTGGTCCGCCGGGAGTTCGGCAATTGCTTAAGGCGCCCCAAATATAAGATATTTATACGCGTATTTATTTGCTGAAAGTTAGTATGATTTTCGCAAATTCACCCCATTTTCTAGACAGATGCATGAACCTTGCCCTCCATATTTTTCTAAACGTTAAAGGCGAAACGTATATTTTTCCCTCGATCATTAACACAGTAATAAACAATCACCAGAAACCATCAAAATTTGTGCATTAACTTTAAATACAGCCAGAATAGCGGAAACGACCTTTAGTATTAGTTACGTTTACTCCAACACGCCAGGTTGTCGTGAACAACTCGGAAGCTAAAATAAACGCCACCTTGCGGTGGGAGATGAGAACTACTTTTGAATTAAAATAAAAATACACGGATTGCTGGGAGGTGTTCGACTAAGCAGGCTTTGTAAGTTAGCTGGGTTAACCTATGCTATAAGTCATGATCGTCCAATATGAGTTTAAGAAAGCATTCCTATTGGACTTCTATTACTTCTAGTTTAAGTTAACCTTGCAAACTGACAGATCAAGTTTCGTGGAACACCCCCCAGGGCCAGTAAATTATATAGGTGACATAGACACCTCTGAGGGGATGCGGACTTGCCAACCAATTTCACTTTACCGTGTGATGCTCACCTAGGGTGCCACTTCGGCTAGGAGTGGTAGCGACCAAGAGGCATTTAAAATTGTCTGTAATTCAGGTGAGAATAGAACGGCGGAGTTCACCAAGCTCAACCCTATGCAGAAGGTCCCTGTCATGGTAGACAATGGCTTTGTTCTCACTGAAAGGTAAGTAAATAGACACACACATGACCCTGAATACTGGATAAAGGCAGTAGCAATATCCACAGCTCAGCACAACAATCTTATTTAAATTTGCTCTAGTAATACAACTGGCTTTATCACAAATACCATGGCCAATGTCCAAGGATGACCTGTAACCCCCACGATTACAGTGATGCCATATTAAAGTATCTGGCCACCAACTACCACGCCCCTGAGCACTGGTACCCCCGGCAGCCCGAGAGGAGGGCCAAGGTTGACGAGTACACTGCCTGGCACCACAACTACATCCGGCCTCAAGCCGCCAAGGTCTTCATCATGGAAGTAAGACCCACTTCTCATGCTACGTTCATTAGCAGTCTATGCCTCAACACCCATCTGTGGCCGTCTCTGATGTGGATGGTGCTGTGTATCAATTGTCAGTATTTACAGCGGAAATGCAGTATCGTCTGCAACTAGGGTCTGTGTTACCATCTTGTGATACATTACATTCTTCTGTTAGATTAGTTTGATTTAGGGAGGTTTCTTCAAGCTTCTATTAGGTTGTATCCACTTTCATGCCAACTATTGTCTATGATTTACATACCTGCTGAATGTAAACACCCTCTCTCCACTGTTCACTTGGGTTTATTGGGCAGCGCAGAAGGCAGAAAAGTCCCCATTTACTAGGCTGCAGGGCACATTTGGGAGGTAGATTTAGTTCGTGCAAGGAGGCGATGATGTGGGAAAGGAGTCCTCCCCCCAGGTGCTAGTACCCCGTATGACCAGCCAGCCGGTGGAGCAGCCAAAGCTGCAGAGGGCACTGGAACAGCTGGGCGACACGCTGGACAAGCTGGAGGGGATGTTTCTGAAGAGGCAGCCCTTCCTCTGCGGCGATGACATCACTCTGGCCGACCTGCTGGCCGTGTGTGAAATAATGCAGGTATGGCCACACTTCTAGGGGACAGTTAGGGCCACATGGCCTGGCTAGTGCATTGAAAAAGACCCCCCACACTTCTCCCTCCAGCCCCTAGGTGGCGGCAGAGACATTCTGAACGGGCGACCCAAGCTGGAAAGCTGGAGGAGCAGGGTGAAATCGGCACTGCAGGGTTCTTTTGACGAGGCACACCAGATTTTGTATCGACTTCGAGACAAGTCCACATCCAAGCTGTGACCAGGGCTGATGTACAGAATGCACATGATGCAGGGAGAGATGGTCCACGATCTGAGACATGCACTTAAATTGCTAAATAATTCGATTTTGCAGCATTCTACTCACCTAGAAAAACATCCAGTGTCTTCTTAAACACTAATTCTAAAAATCTAATCCAGAATATTTTTTATGAGTGGTAGGTTTACTTCAACTACTAGACAAAATCTTGGGGAAAAAAAAAAATAGGTATTAAACACTTAGATCATTCAAATTATAGCAACAAAATGCAGGAACATACATTCACATTTAAAAAAATACAAGGAAATAAAATACATTTAATAAAAATATACAAAACTAGTAATTTATTAAAGAAATCAAACAAGGAAATTGATGTGGAATGCTGATACTGTGATTCCTTTTGGGTGAAAATTAAAACGATTTAAGAGGTAGATTTCATTCAGTCTGAGCTGAAGAAGAGTCTTGCTTCCTCTTTGCTGGTAATTCATCTTTATCTTCTAAGGGCCGTTTTCTACTGGTGGATGGCTGAAGATACACATTTAAGTGTCACAAAGAGCCCAGTCTTATGACTTTCTATGACCATGACAAAACTAATCCAAAATGCTCTGAACAGAAAATACAGTAAAAAAAAAATAAAAAATGCAATGGCTGTTTAACTCCTACCTTGACGTCTGAACTGGTTTCACCAGGATACATGATGCTAGTGGCGATTTCCTTCATGGCCTTGTCCTGGAGGGGTCCATTTTGGTATGATATTCAGTAAATTGAACTGATTACATTGTCCTTATGACACAAAAACCTCCATTTTGAATGAATCATTGACTGGGAAAATGTAGTAAGATGAGGTACATGATGAGGTAAGCCACACATGGAGCTGGACCCAACAAAATTTGTGACTGAATATCAGGCTTTAATGGGTAGCAGGGTAGTGGGTATGGAGGCAGACCTACAACCAGAAGGTTGTTGGGTTAAGTTCCAGGAGAAGCTCTACAGATGGACACCGGAAGATGGTCCTTAGCACCACATGGTCTGACTTGTATGTTATTTTGGAAAAAAGACGTAAAATGTGGTCTAGCTTTCAAAATGCTAACAGTTAGACTTTGAATGTCTCACAAGATCGTGATTTATTTGTGATTTACTTGCCTGTTTCCATACAAAATAAAGAGAGCATGGGGTCCGGGAGGTCTCACCTGCATCCACGGATGCTGCAGTGCCTCGGTGATTGTCAGTCGCTTTTTGGGATCCACAACCAGGAGCTTCCTCACAAGATCCTTAGCTGAAAAGCCATGTTGACATGCCTGTGTAATATAGGTCTAAAGGGCTCACGCTGCTCCAAAATGGATAAAACTACAGCTTTAAACCATACCATTGCCTTTCCTCATTCTGTGTTAATGTCCGATACACACAACCCCTTGAGAATACCAGGACCAGCTTTCTGTGCTTACCTTCATCTGAGATCTTCTCCCATTTTGACGGGATGAACCGGTAGCAGCCTTGAGTGATTTGTTCCCTGACCGTTATCGCTGACTCAGCATGGAAGGGTGGGTAGCCTCCCAAGCTGTAGAGGGCGACAATGTAGCATTTTTGGTCATACATTGGTATGTACTTCCTCATTTTCTGAGTTGCTGACAACCCGAATTCTTCAGGCATGTCATTAGACATAATTTGGGTGTGATGCTGGCCAAATCTCAGTACATCTGTCTTGTAGCAATTTATCTTCTATAATTCTTTTTCCAATAGCAGGAGGATGGATAAGAAACAGCTTGAATATAACAGATTTTCTGGCCATTAGAAATGAAAGGTTGCCTGAAAGCTTAGTTTACAAGCTACTGATGTTTCTGAAGATCACATTAAGCCCAACAAGTGAACTGTAGGACCCCACACATTTGGACAAATGCTTGGCATGAGAAAGGCGTAGAGGGTTTGGGACGCACCACACGAACAAGAGGACCCCCAGGCTCCAGCAGTCCACTGCCCTGCTGTAGCCCACTGTGATGGCGTCTGTGAACACCTCTGGAGCCAGGTATGTAGGTGTGCCGCACAGGGTCTTCATCAGTGATGTCTCCTCCAGGATCTTGGACTGGTTGAAGTCTGTGATCTAGAAGCGGGAGGAGCCATAATGCTTTGAGATGGACAGAACACTAATTGGGTAATCCAGATGACATTCATCTCTGTTAATCATGGACACGTAACCTCAGGCTTTAATGAAGTGTCCTGTACTACAAAGCGGGGTTACTGGCTTATCGGGGTAACTTGTCGGATTTAAGGTACCACAGTTTAAATGGACTTCATATTAGTTCACTTATATTTTGCCCAGACTACCTTAAATCTGACAAGTTACCCCGATAAGCCAATAACTCTGCTTCGTAGTACAGGCCACAGGGGTGGCTAGCCAGCTAGCCTTGGCCCCCCAGAGATTTCCCTGATGCCTACTGAAGATTCCCCATTGACTGACTGTACAGCAATAAGTATAGGAATCCCACTTTTTGATGTGGTTAAATTATCTTGTAGTGCTTCAGCTAAACATTTTTTAAATGCTTTGGGATAATTATACAAAGCACTATATAATATTCAATGAAACTGAAATGCATAGAATTACACATCATGCCTAATCTGCTTGAGCAGATGGCACAGACATGAAAACACTAATCGTTAATTATTAGGGCTGCACAACATTACATCGTGACATGCTCACGATTATATGGCACATGCGCAATAATCATCAGGGCATTAGATGATAGGTGAAACATTTGTCCAGAGGCCAGCTCTTCGGTACTTTACAGACACCTCAACTATTTATGCCTACAATTTGGTAAACAGATTAGTAGGGCACCTAAAACATTAATCAGATGTGTACTGTGACACCGATAAGTTATTAATCTACTACTTATCTGCTTACCAAATTGTGGGCAGAAGTAAACGTTCATATGGTACTGAGAAGCTGACTTCCGGACAAATGACGTTAGTCATCTAATGCCCTGGTGATTATTGCACATGTACATAACAATGATATTGTGCCACCCTATTTTTAATTATCACCAATAAACAACTGGACTGATTAAGACAGCTCAGCACAGAGGCCAGTCTCAGCCAGTGTATTTCGCCGCAGCACTTGTGCAGGGTCCCCAAGGCAAACTTTATTTGTTTGTGCCGATCTCACCCGCTGCCCACGTTTGGCTGGCATAAATGTGATGCCGTAGAGTTGGTCAGCTGGACTAACTGCAATAACTGGCATGCTTTTGCACCACACCACGCATATCTTAAAATAGTGTAAATGAATGTGTATTTGCCTATTTGTAAAAGCTATAACCATGCATTGCTGGGGTGTAACCTACTTATCATCGAAATTGTTGGCTTCCCTGCCTGTGTCGCTGCTAGTATTAAACCAGTATTGACTGTTAGAGAACAACTTCATTTTAAAACAGATGTCATCTCCTTTATTAAAATGACTCACGCACTCTGTATGTTTATTTGGGCTCTGTATGCATGTCTGCTGCCTCAAAAACATTCTGGGCCTTCTAGGGATGAGATGTGATATAGAAGGAAAAAGGTGGCAGTGTCATTTTAAGTATGTGACAGAAGGTTCTTGCCGAAGTGTTCAATTTGATTTTGTCCAGATGTGACGGACCTTAAATGACTATCATCTCAACCAAGTAACCCTGAAGAAGCAGGACTGGGCTATACCTTAATGAGGCAGATGTCATCATTTGACGAGAGGAGAACATTCTCAGGTTTCAGGTCCCTGTGGATGATCCCATTGTTGTGGAGGTACTGTGTGAATAGAAAAAGGGCACTCACTTTCTATTCCAGCTTTCAAACTGTCAATCCATCCACTCACCCGTCCATATTTCATAACCCTTTGTCTAGTACAAGGAGGCCATGAGCTTGTTGCCAGGAAGCACAGAGTACATCAATCATGGAACACCCTCATACTCACGTGCTACAGCCAATTTACAGACTTCTGTTCACTGAATTGCATGTCTTTGGACTGTGTGAAGAACCCAGAGTACCTGGATGAAACCCCATGAGCACGGGGAGATCAGGCAAGATCTATAGACACAGGGCAGAGGTAGGACTCAAAGCCCCAACCCCGGAGGTGTGAGGCAAGAGTGCCACCCACTGAGAATATAGCATAACTCACATCTCCAGGTGCTTCTCCCTATGGCCGAAGTCTTTGAAAAGATTTAGAACATGCTTCTCGAATGCATCGTGTTCCACTCACCTCCACTGCTAACAACATCTGGTAAAAATACAGCTTGGCGATGGACTCCTTCAACTGCTTCTTCTCCTTGACCCTGTCGAACAACTCTCCACCTTCCATGCTGTAAGAGGCACATATGATTAGACAAACGGGGAAAAAAAAGCAGCAACAATAGTAAGGGGGATAAGGCTTTGTGGGATCAATGCCCGATTCCAGAAGGTCATAGGATTGAATTTTGTGGCCGGCAGAACGATCATACTGCATATTTGGCCCTTGCACAAGGTCCATAACCCTAGTTGCAACAGAGACGCTGGGTGCTAGCTGAACCTGCTTGCTAACCCCATGTTTTCTTCATTTGTACGCCGCTTTGGACAAGACAATCCATGTAATAAAATGTAGGCCTATTTAGATGGACATATTTCCCCCCAAGGTCACTAAAACGTTAAGATTTGTATTCTGCTCCTTTTTGAAAGGACACTATAATAAACATGCCTAATTCCTAAATGAAAAAAAAATCCTAAATGTGAGTGACTGAAACAATTACTGCCAGGATGTAATGAATGAGTAAAACGTTTTAGATATATATATATATATATCTATCTATCTATCTCATAGACTGTGCTACTTAGTCCTCGGGTCCAACTTCTGTGTTTTTCTGATAGTCCTGTGGTTACAGCCTCACCTGAAGCAGACGCGGCGGGCAGAGGATGACAGAAACAACCTGCTTTTAAGATTTACAAGCAAAGGCCCCTGGTGATCTGGTTTGTCAGTGACAGCGCTGAATAGCTCATCTCTGCAGCCTGGTCATTAGACAGCTGCGCTACATTTACATGCTAACAGAGAAGCGTTCTTCCAGAATGTGGGACAGGAGCGGCTCGGGTATGAACATATGATCTGCCATTTAGAGACGCCTGGGCTGATAACATTCTGAGCTCTTAATCACATTATATATACAGGTCCTTTTCAAAAAATTAGCATATTGTGATAAAGTTCATTATTTCCTGTAATGTACTGATAAACAT
>JAODLD010000046.1:31183560-31194262 GCA_026781065.1 Mormyrops boulengeri | reverse complement strand
ATGGATTACCTTACATTTATCTACATTAAATTTCATCTGCCAGGTATCAGCCCAGTCACTAATTAAATCAAGATCCCATTGTAGCCTCTGTACTGCTAGATCAGTATCTGCTACACCACCCACCTTGGTGTCGTCCACAAATTTAACCAGTTTACTGTATGCATTGGTGTCAATATCATTCATGTAAATTAGGAACAATAGTGGTCCTAAAATTGAACCCTGCGGTACCCCACTATGAACGCAGGCCCACTGTGACATTGTGACTCTAATAACTACTCGCTGCTACTTGTCTGTTAACCAGTTTTCCCAAAAGCATAGCTGCTAACAACAACAGCAGCTTACGTAATTGGGACCATGCAACTGAACAGTTCCACCCAAGTAAGTTGGTAATGGGAGATTTTGGCAAACGTACCCCTGCTCAGCAGTTCATGGTCTATCCCCCCACAGACCACTCTCAGTAGGTGCTCCCCATGGCTGACCATGGACACTCCAAAGCCTGGCCATTTCGGAGGTGCTCTGATCCAGTCGTCAGTCCATGATGCCTTGTCCTTCGTCAAAGTCGCTCAGATCATTATCCCTGATCATTTCTTCTGCATTCATCATGTTAACTATGAGTATATGTTAAGTTACCATTAAATGTATCCCAGACCTTCACATGCACAGTTTTTATGAGATAATCATCATTATTCACTTCACCTGGAGGTGGTAATAATGTTGTAGCTCATTGGTATATGTAACAATGGGAAATTAGACTTGGCACAGGAGACAAAGTCACATTAATTGCAATCGTAGACCATTATTGGCCATTAATACTTGTAACTTAACTACAGTTTCAAATTTGTTATTTCCTTTATATATTGTCATTTTTGCATCACTATTCATTACATAGTTATTCACACACTTAATTCCTCCCATCTGAAACTTGCGACATTTATGTGATCTTTCATCTTGTATTGTTTCAACTGAATGGGAAACATGACTGAAAACATAGCACACTGAAATTTATCATTAAGCTGAGCTTGACATTCCCTCTCAACTGTTCAGTGGTGTACATGTGCTTTAGGTGGTAATATGTGTTCAGGATCTTATGTACACACCAATTAAGAAGACCCATTCTGTTTGATGTCCTTAGTTATTTTGAAACATCTCCTTATCTTCACAGATGGAGCAGTGAGAAATTTAAGCGGATACAGGTTGAGGGAAGGACCAAACTCCTCCTGCATCAAAAAGAGCAGTATACATGTCTACCAGTTTGTAACTGGGTCAGAACCTCCCAGTAAAGAGCTCTGTTGCAGAGTTTATGGTTACATGACACACAAGCTTATGGCCAGGCTCCAGAGGCGATTCTAGGCATTCTGTGACCCTAGGAAAAAACGCCATGGGGCCTCCAACTCCCCCTTCCTCGGCATGGTAAAGTCTATTACCTTTATTTTACTGTGAAGTGTAAATTAACAATGACAACAAAGAATATTATAAACACAAGACCTTCATTTTCACTTTTGTGAAAAATAGAAAACACAAATAAAGCAGATTTGTCGTTGCAATGTACTATGTAATCGACCCTCCCAGCTCGGGCCCCAGCTCATTGCCTGCCCTGCCTGTCCTGTCGCTGCACCTCTGCCAGGCTCAGGAGCGACCCGCACACTACAGCCAATGTGGCGGCAGCAATCCACCTAACTGCATGTTTGGACTGTGGGAGGGAGCCGGAGTACCTGGAGGAAACCTGCAAACTCCACACACACAGGGCAGGGGTGGGATTCAGAGCAACCAGCCCGAGGGGCTGCAGTGCTATCCAGTGTGTTTAATAATTGTTCAAAAGGGCTGCATAAATATGCATGCATTTAATGCATCAGGGCAGTCTCGCACGTTGAATTGAAGACATGCATATTGTAGGTAGCTATCAGTGTTAATTGCACAGTGAAAATGGACCTCCCAATAAAGAGGTGAACTAAAGGAAAAATTGAGCCCTGCACACTAAATAGACATATCATTACTCGAAAGAAACCCCATTATACCTCAAACATTTTGACCCAGCTTGTAACAGAAGTAATGCATCACTCTTCCAGTGAAAATATTAACACGTGGATACTAATTTTCAACGATTTCTTAATCACAGTTGCAGTATTACAAAGAAAATGCTATACACAATGGGTTGCTAGTCTTGTTGGTACGTTCACTAACAGATACTCTAAAACAGCATGTGTTTGCGATGTGAATGGAAGCCAAATTTACACCCTCCACCTTGGGGCTGTACCATACACTGACTCACAGGCCACCTATGTGTTACCCTCCATGGGGATTACCTACATTTCCAGATGTGTCTGGTTTATCTCAATTAAAAGTTGTGGCATTTTCCATGAAGGCTGACATCCAGCCCAAAGTTTATATGGGCTAGTATAAAATAAACGAGTAAGATTTCTCTCAGTGCATATGCTTTGCTAGTGCAGACATTTGATATAATTTGTTCAAAATGCTGCTCACTTGCTTTGCAGCAGTAAGTCGTTAGTGTGTCAGTCTTGGGTGTAATTAATTAAAGCTTGCTTTATGGCCTCGATGAATACGGTGATATCTGTTCTGGAATGAAGTTTAAGCTAAGTGTCTTCAGCTGTCCCCTGGACTCATGAGTACAAACCATTTTGAGAAATATGACAGTTAGTAGTTGCACTGTCTCGATTTTAACTGTAATTTTAGTTGAGTTTTTTGACTTATAAAACTTTATATTTTATTCCATGGAGTACTATGCTGACATAGTCCCCATAGGGGGGACCTTGCTCTTACACAAGAAAAAATCTTGGTAAATCTCAGAAAAAGGTATTAATAAAATGAACCTTCAAGATTTTAGAAGATTTAGAAAAGAAGACCAGTCTGTTAAACTGAGATTTAAAGTTATGTAAAAATGAATGCTTATTTTGCATCGTCTAAACATTTGTATTTAACCAAATGTTAATATCGCTTCTGGTGGTGATTTTCGAAACTATTAATGCGTGTGCTTTTGGCTCAGAAATGTGAAAATGATGTCTTTAGTTACAAACATGTAAGTCAAATGTGTAGTGACCGCTATGTAAGCGGTGGGTGGTTCTTTGCTTCTGCAGGCATGTATTTGAAAATGTACAAAGCACAGCTTGTCGTGCATTAGTCCGTACTTAGTCAGAGTTAAAGATTATAATTTATTTCTGTGATTTGTCCGGCTGGTACTTTGTGTGGAGTTATAGGAAATGAACACCCTTCTGACCAATCAGATTCGAGAATTCAACAGCGCCGCGGTATAAAATCACAATAATGCTTAGACTTTTATTCTATAACTGTTTAGTAAGTGCATTGGGAACTAACGTTTATTCTAGACAGTACAGGGTACAAGGGTGGATGCTATGTAAGTCTCTTACTGAACTGTGTAGCCAGAATACTGAGGGAAATCAAACAGAGACAAAGGTGTGAGGAAATGTAATGGGGAGATGTATCTGGTAGAAAACCCCTTTAAGTGAGCAGGCAAATTACTGTGAGAGAAAAATAATTGGCCTGTACTTTATCAAGGGTATGGCTTTGGCAGTAAAGTGACCACATAACTCAATAGCATTAGCACTCACACCGAGTTCTGTTGGAAAAGCACTGTGTTTCCCAGCATCAGGGCCCAGGAGACTGCTTTACTTCCATAGGTCTACTGAATTGCTTTCTTTTATGATTTTCTGAGGTCTCCAAGTTAGATGCTTAACCAGAATATAATCCAGCAATCGCCGACAGATCATTTTCAACATTTGTGCAATGAGCAAGGAGATTCATCCATCCATCCTCCAACCTCTCTTCCAGTATAAGGTCACAGAGATGTGTCAGATGGTAGCCTTAATTAAATCATTAAATCATCACATCTGTCAGTTTCTGGGTAACCTTGGCTGGAATCGTGAAGGACAGCTACCCCCTGGTTCATTTACATTTATTTATTTATTTAACAGTCACTTTTATCCAAAGCAGCATATAGTTTTGAAAGCAGGATGTATCAGTCTCTGGTGCAGTTGGGGTTAAGCGCCTTATTCAAAAGCCCAATGGTGAAATCACTCTGCCGACCGCGGGATTTTAAATGGTACAGGTACAGAGTCCTAACCTTCAGAACCACACACTACCACTTACATGACAATGTACATACCTCACTGGGTACTGACTTATATGATCAAACTATCTTATTTTTTAACTGATATCAAGAATCAATTCAAATTAGTTGTGGACTAGATCAAACTAAAAAGAATCATTTGAGAAATATTGCACTTAATGGCACACATTATAATGCCAAGAAATATATTTCCTTGTAAACAGATACTGAATTTGATCAAACAGATGAGTGAGGCTTTGATGTCTTAAAACCTGGCATTTTCTGCTTGTCTGCTGTTTTTGAATCACTTGAGGCAGCACAACGCTTCAGCTAAATTGAGCGCTGGGTGCAGAGCAATTTGGCCACGCAACAGAGAAAGGAGCAGAAATTTGCTCCGGGTGTCTGGTAATCGCTTCTGAAAAGGAGTCCCTTCCCTTTCCTGCCAGCAGAGGGCATCCTCCGTTAGCACACTCAAGCTACTCAAATCCAGATTATTTTTAATTAGCTGCGTAAATGCTTTTGAGATGCCTCTATCGCTCCATCAATCTTGCTAGGTATTAGAGGGGAGTTCTGCACTTAATAGGATTTCCGGAAAATAGGATTTTAAGAGCAGAAGCTCTTGTCATCTTGTATTCAATTCTAATTCTGAGCTTTTTAAAATCCTTTTATGAGGACTGATATTATGTAAATTAATATTAAAAATACTGATGTAGCGGGATACTTAACACAAAGTTTGCTCTGCATCTGGGTGAGCATGGGGAATCAGAATAGCACCTATTTAGTTAGGATTTCATTAGGATTGCACTTTTTCACTTAAGGCATCCAAACACCACAGACTGGACATGTCTTTTGACCTGCGGGAGGACATCAAGCAAAAAGATCACGAAATGAAGACTCCTGGTCTGGCAGATCTGGTCACGATGTCAGGAGTCGCCGCTAAAGTTGCAGCCAGTGAGAATTTAGCAAGAGCACTGAAGGAAAAGGCTGAATTTCACTTTTCCACATTCCTCTTTTCCTTCAGAAAGTCCATCTGTGGTCGCATGACCTTTTTGCGGCTATCCAATACAAAACATCAACAACATTAATGGTGCAATCTGAGCCACACGCTGAAGTACTGATTTTCTCCCATCGATTTTTCTTTAATCTCAGTCCCTGTGGTGCCTGACAATTCAGAAGTCACTTAAACAAATCAAATTATAAGCACAGCCTTCCTGTGCCTGCAGTTTCCAGTAACGCAAGAGCTACTGCTAAGGCTTCAACCTAATTCCCGAAGAACACGGGCGGTACGGTGGGGGTGTAGCCAGGATGGTACAAGGATGCATCCATGCGTTCTCCAGAAGCTGAAAAAAAGAACTGGTATTACTATTTATACGCCAGTGTAGAGAAAAATGCGATCTTCCTGACTCAGCGGTTGTGTATAAAACTGGGATTTCATTTATGGCGGCGGTAGCATTTGGAGTAGGCCATGCGAAGGAGGCTAATTTTCTCACCTAGTTACTGTACTTGCACCTCAGAGTTTTCACCTGGGTTTGTTGGTAGTGCTTTCCCGTGGTCTTCTGCTAACTGGCAACATCTTAGCATTGTGCGTTAATAACAAAAATAAACAAAATAATTGAGATCAGCTTGCATTAAGGTACTGGATCCTCTGCTAGTGCTATAAATGGGACAGACACAAAGAGGGGAACTGGCTGAGCACACACCTCAGAACTTAGTCAGAACTAAGGATGAGCAGATCAATACTGAAATATGGATTCTTTCAGTGTGAATGCTTCATTTTGAGAATCAACAGTTATGTTGGATGCAGTAACATCACATTATTGACTTCTCTTACCTGGAAGTTTACATGTTTATATTATTATGGAGACCAGGAATTGAACTACGGTCAGGTAGAGGGGAGGGGAGACTTTCTGGGGCAGAGACACTAATGACTAAGGAAATGGGGTGATTGATCCACCAGCACATCGCCCCGCGAATACCACCCCCACCCCAATTTACTGTTGGGGTTAGGCCGGGACAGAACAGCGGTATTGGAATCGGTATCAGCGGATGAAAACCTTGGTTTTGGAATGATTTAGATTGAAAAGAAAATGCATTTCAATGTCGGTATTTCACAAACATTCCTCAGCTAAATAAAATCATGCTTCTCTGTAACGTGGAAGCTAGCCTTACGAATTCATCCCCTGGCCAATCAAAAAAGTGAGCTTTATTTTTATTAACATGTAATCATGGAGCATTTTAAGGCATTTGGATTTCTGCATACGTCCGCGGATAGCGGCATCGAGCTCTCTGCATAAACGCTGCTTGTCCCTCGGTCGATCCTAATGCTGGGGCGTCATTAGCTCCTTCAGGCTGCTGGCAGTTCCATTAAAAGATGCCTTATCCACTGGTCCCGTCTCTCCTGTTTACAGGAATTAGTAGGGATTTGACACCACAGCTGGATGTGCCAGTTGAGCTGAGGCTACCACTGGGAGGTGTGTAGAACTGATAAAGTGGGCAGTTTATGCTGTGTCCGGGGGGCTTAAGACCGCCAAAAAATGACATAAAATGTACCGAGGACAAACTAAGGTCAGATTACTGGGTGCACCCGCATTGCCGTGTTCGGGTCCCGGTTGGGGGGGGGGCTACAGCAAATACGAGGTCCAAAAGGCACTAGCGGAACCAAATGTGGTGTGACATGAGATAATATTGGCTGGATGAGGAGTCCTTGCTGTTAACTCTGCTGTATTTTGTGGTATTTTTGAAATTTGGGAAAACGGTTGCCCAGCCTGTATTCTGGTCTTCCTTTTGGGCAGCAAAAATTGTTTCAAAATAAAAATTGATATTTTTTGGCTGTAAAGTTATTGTTAAAATAATTCCACTTGATTTCTAGGTGCCATCATACTTTTCATCATCCAAGAAAAATGAAAGTAAAATTTCAAAAACAAGGATGATTTAAGGACAAATTTCAGGTAATGTGAAGGTCTGTCATTTTTATCATCTCCTCTACCTCATTAAGATAATAGCGACCAGGCAAAGATATGTAATAAAAAAATATTGTTAAAACTGCCATGATTGTTCGGCTAAGGAAAGATAGAGAGGGATGTGTGTAGGAAGGGGACGTCAGGGTTATGGCATAGGGGTTAGGGCTGAAGATAACAGAGCCAAATTCCCAGTCAGTTTTTGTTTTTTTTCTGTGGCATTTCCTGCTTTGACATCTACATCTGTCTTGGTATGAATCATGTGTGACTGTGTGTGGGCTTGTTGGACTGTCCCTACTGCCCTAAACCTGTACCCCTCCACTCAAGGCTTGAGACTAGTTTTGTAATGAAAGTGTTTGTTGGAAATTACTTTCACAGGGAGGATAAATCTGCTTAAAATTTTCCTCTAATCGCTGGACCCCGAGCCCCTTCTGCATGTATGGTTTTAATAAGATTTACCTGCACTGCTACGACGGCTGATGTGGCAGGAACCGTAAGCCGTAAACATGTTATTTCCATTGCGAAGGTGACGCTGTCAGAATTGTTTTCTTATTGCGGGCAGATCTGACCACTAAACCCACCGCATGACACTCTGCAGTGTTTGTATGTGAACATTAAATATTCTAATCTCTAAGTTTTCAGCTGTTACTCCAACACAGGAATCAAAGCCATCGAGAAACACAGAGGTGGGTACAGTGGCTTTAAAAATACCAGTAAAACAGGCACTACCTGTTGTTCATTAAGAACCTAATGTTTGTCTGGTCCTAATCAATTTACCATTGACGTCTTAGAATCCTGTGCTTCTCAGGAACCTCTGTACTAACACTCCCTCAACCACCATTAGCTGAGTCCATTTGATATGAGACCAGCCTCGTCTTCTGCGCTAAGGAATTCATCAGTTAGTCCAAAGGGAAACATTTGATAGACTAAGGCTATGGCAGATGTGCACTTAAGCTGAATGAGTTTCTACTCTAAAAACAAGACACGAATGTGAACAGACAGAAAACAAACCGAAATAGCTCTTGTCCTGGCACAGCATGTCCGATTGGTGTCACCGTGAAGATCTACGAGCTGGATTTATCAGACATGGTACAATGAGCTTGGGATGTGTCCATCTGAAGACTGGGCAGGGTTGGATAAGGACGAATAAGGAGGAATGTTTGAAGATGACTAGCATGTCGTCCATGCAGAGGACATCTCCATAGCAACAGGCCATACATAAGAAGGGGCACAGAGGAGAGACAACAAGGCTTTCTGCACATCTTCAGAAACTTCGAAAACTGCATTGTGGGCAGGCCTTGGATATTCCCGTAATCACGAGTGAAGGGCGATGGTTTACCATCAACGCTTTTGGAGACGCATTTTGTTCTGTTGCTTTGGTTGTAGGACTGATCGATACCAGAGAAAAAATTATAATTAATTATCCAATACATCAAATGGAGCATTTCAGCTGCCAAATATGCAAAGCGACGTTTTAAAACTGACAGTTTAATAAGGAGCCAGCAGTGTGGAATCCATGTGTAGGACGAATGATGTGTTGTCAGTACAGATAATAGATCTTTCCCATACACTCTAAACACTAAATAGCCTTTTAAAAACAGGGACATTATTCTCATTTTCCATCCAGTCATTCTGGATGTAGAATCGAGTTTTGGCAGCATTGATATTATATGGACAGTAGTATTGATATCCTGTTGTCCCAGGCACTGTGTGTGGGATTTGCATGACCTCCCAGTGTCTGCACTTAGACGAATGGGCGTTTCTAAATGCCCATGGTATGTGGTTGTTTGTGAAATTGTGAGACCTGTGATGGACTGGGGTCCCATCTAGGGTGTCCCTTCCCTGTGCTTCCTGAGTCAGGCTGCAGGTTCTCTGTGATCCTATGCTAAACGGTTACAAGAGCTGGATAGATGTTAATCCTGTAATGTAAACTGCTTATCCAGTACAGCTTTGCAGTGAGCCTAGAGCCTATCCCAGAGAGCACAGGGCACAAGCTGGGGGCCTACCTTGTTCCAGTCTTTTACAGGGCACTCAAACCACACATATATACACATTACTGACGTTCTACAGAGACCGCTCCACCTACACCTCAAGCCTGCAGACTGTGGAAGGAAGCTGAATTACCTGAAGGGAAACTGCGCACCCTCCACATGCAGAGAGCTAGGGGTCACTGCTGCTGGCTCAGCCACCATACTCCTCCGTGGCTC
Source organism: Mormyrops boulengeri (assembly GCA_026781065.1). Classification (NCBI taxonomy): domain Eukaryota; kingdom Metazoa; phylum Chordata; class Actinopteri; order Osteoglossiformes; family Mormyridae; genus Mormyrops; species Mormyrops boulengeri. The sequence continues at coordinate 31,185,017 of JAODLD010000046.1, read as the reverse complement.
TAATATTCCGTCTGAGGTTAACATGCTGTTCAGACATCCTCAGTTTGGCCCCCGTTTTCATTTATGATCTTCATTTAAGTAGAGAAACATCATTCATCCATGCATCTGTAGATGCATGCATTCATCTGCATCCAAAGTGCCCGTGATATCCAATTCCGTATTTGGCCCAAATTAAATTTAATTTGGACAACACTGAATCCTTATTTTCGGCACACTGCCTTACCACAGGGATTATCCAAACTGGACCTGTTTTCAAACTGGGTCATCTTCCAGGGTGATAGATTCTATGCCATTGTACCCATGAGTGTGTCCTTTTCAGGGCGGTATGTTATCCCAGTCCTGCCGCTAATGTTGTTTATATTCATCATGCTATAGTCTATTTGCAGCGGCGGCTGGCCTTGTGGCAGATATATTGGCACTATTTTGGCTGCCTGTGTTTCTTGTCTTGCCAATAAAGCATTTTGAATTTGAATACGACAAGCCCCGAAGGACGTGAGAATCCCAAGTGCAGTATTTAAACTTTATAGAAAATTACCCAGCCATGTTGCAATAAAACCACCTTGTTTACCACCATAGTTGATTTACAACCATTTAAGTCTATCCATCTAGCCGTCTGTTTTTCATAAGAGTTTATCGGGGGTTATAATCATGGGGAGCTTGTAGTCTACCCCAGGAAGTACAGGCCAGGGGATGCCCAGAAGAGGGTGGTAGAATATCACAGGACACAAGCTCCTTTGGCAACGTAGAGACATCGATCCATCTAAACTGCATGTCTTATGACTGCAGAAGGGATCCAAAGAACTTCCCGTGTGAACCCAGGGAGATGTATGGACTCCACACATGCTGACCCAAATTGGGAATCGAACCCACAACCCTGGAGGCAGGCTCACATTCCAGCCAGAAAGACATGACACATATAATATAGTACAGGTACAGCACTGACATCAGAACCTTTTCCAAAGATGCCTCAGAAGAATTTGGCAGGACATGGGGAACACAGACAGAATGTACCATCAGAAGCACCGTATGAACGCTACATGCACATGTCCACAGAACTTGAAAACAAACGGAGGGGAAGCAGCAATGGGGAGGGCATGGTGTGTGGGTGTGTCTGTATTCCCCCCGCAGGATGCAGGATGTCACCCCCACTGTGGAATTGTCCAATTCGCCTTGGGAGGATGTGTGTAACTACTACATGGGAAGTCATTGTCAGGCAACCTTGTTTTAGAGAAGCGTGGGTTACTCTGGGGGGGGGTAGGGTGTCTTGGAATGCCGAGGGTGGGGGGGTGCTCCTCCACACAGTGAACACTCATCATGGCCCATGCTGATGGGACCGTGACGTGTATGTGTGTGTATATCTGTTTTGGGGGGGGGGTATGTTAATTCTTCCGAGGCATATTATCATGTTTCGGTGTAGGTGCGGCAGTAAAATTGTCACATGCAATTCGTCCCTGTTG
>JAODLD010000046.1:31153611-31166837 GCA_026781065.1 Mormyrops boulengeri | reverse complement strand
ACGGGAGGATTCCACACGGGGTTAACAAGGAGGTGTGGTCCACATGAGGGCGATCGGGGCTGGGCGTGACACATGTGGCATGGCAAGATGGAATGGGAACACTACTGGGGCTTTGGGACTTTAGCCATGAAGGCAGGAACCAAGAATAAAAGGCTGGGTCACAGGTGAATGAAGGGGATGCCAAAAACAGCCATGCCCCCATCTCCACTACAAAGAATGTCAGATTAATGACACAGCATATTGCCTTTAAAGCAAACAAAAAGGCCTATTATCTTTAAACCCCTCTCCACAAACAGCAACCCTGGTTTCACAATCTAACTCAGCCAAGAGACTTAATTTAAAACCTCTGGAGTGAAACATCTGTCTTCTAAACTAAAAAAAAATTACAATCATCTATCACTGACAATTTGTCCGGTTAGACAAAAATTAAACTGATTTAAAAATTAGTCAGGTAGAAATGGCCTTTGGTGCCAACAGCTACATGTACTGCAGATTGAATCGTCAGGTGGAGAAATGTAATGCTGCATGTGCTGAAACAGGATGGGGCCCCGAATCAAAGTCACATTATAATCAAAATGCACAGCAAACATTTTTCATCATGTTAATTTATCAGAGTTCTTTTCAGAAAGCAAAATGTATCATGACACATTATAGTCTAACCAAGTGAATTATTATTAAATGACATTATGAGAGTTACCAAACTGCCAATAGGTGTGCATGTGTGAGTAAATGGTGTGTGAGTGTGCCCTGCGATGGCTTGGCGCCCCACCCAAGGTTGTTCCCTGCTTTGAATTCCTAGCCTCCTGGGTAGGCTCCGGACCCCCAACGACCCTGAATTGGTCAAGCGGTTACAGAAAATGGATGGATGACATTCCAAAATAAAATGTATTTACATACATTTTACAAAATGCTAGTTTGATCAGTTTGATCATCCACCTATCCATCTATCTCCCAGTTGCTTATCTAGAACAGGAATTTGTTGTTACTATGGAGCTAATTTAAGGAAGGACAAGGAACATGGCATGGGATAACCTGGAATAGGCTCCAAGCCATCTTAGGTATTAAATAATTATTTTTTTTGATATTTTTCGATAATATGTGTACTGTGATTTTAACCCGCTAGGGAGATCTCAAAAGCTACCCCCTTTTATCCATGGGATAAAAGTTATGTTATCTCTGTTACATGTCTACAGTTGCATAAAATGAATTGTTTTATCTGCAGCTCAAGATCTGGTGGGTAGTTAAGATTGTGAACTGGAGTCATGAACTCAAAAGCTGTAGGAGAATTTCAGAGCAGGCAACTGGACTTTCAGTGACCTACAGATGCCTCAATGTCTTGCCTTTGCTGTGACATTCCTAGGTCAAGGTTAAGGTTGTTCAGAGATGCATGTGCAGTTTCAAATACTTGTCCAAGCGGAAACTGTGGAGTAAAAAAAATTGAAGATTGTAGGAAGATTGCAGAAAGAAGAACGGAAACAGACCCAGGGGGAGAATTGATAGTGTGGGATGACATTTTCAGGGCAGCACCATGAGTTATAGATGAGCTTCAAATTTTATTCATTTCTCTTTGGAAATTGTGAAGCCCCACAACAGTATTTTAATTTGGGTTTGCAAAACAGGGTGTGAAGTGACTTTACAGTTCATGGATGGAAGGCAATCCATAAAATGGAACAAACAACTTAAGAACCTGATGGAAAAAAAATCCAAAACAAATCGCAGAAAAAATATTCTAGGAAGTAAACTAGATAGACAGAAGCCATGTCTGCTGGGTTAATCACATATTACTTTCCTTAATGCCTGTCACCTAACCAATCACAAGCCATCTGAAGTAGTCATGTGACTCACACCTGTTTTTGTGGGAGTGCCAGGGTTTGGCCACATGGCTATGCTACCCTGTTTCGCTTAAAACCACACAGACAAGTAATTTCTCCACATTTATGTGCTCACTATGTGCTACACAGATGGTTATAATAGTAGAGCTATTTAGCATAAATACCTTGCTCAGTACTCTTCACCTGCCTCACAACATTAGGAAAACCATCTCAGATGGAGGATTTCAAACAAGCTACTGTAACATTTGCGGAAAAAATGAAATGTATTTCTCTCTACAAACATATAAAATGAGAACATGCCAGTTCACTTATGATAAACGATTACCCCACACAGGCCCCATTTATCCACAGACGAGGAAATGCTTTCGTCCACAGGTAGGTATGTTCATGCAACCCTTCACTAGGAGGATACATTTTTATACAAAGGACAATGATAAAACTGCAGTCAAGTAGTGCTGCAATTTGGGACCGACAAGAAAAAATGGGCGAGTGAAATAAGAATATTATTCAGTACGTTGTGCATGTTAGCGGAAACAGCAAAGAGGAACTTTGAGATTCTTCTGTGCTTGGAGCGGTGTTACAGCGTCCATTTTCATGTAGATCATTATCTGGAGTTTTCTTTGTACCAGGGATTCAAGGGAAGGAGTGGAAACATGTTTGGAAAGAGAACAACCCGAAATCACCATTTTATGCTGTCGGAGTTGTGTGTGTGTGAGTGTGTGTGTTAAAATGCACAGTGTATCTGGCCCTGAGGGCTTGGCTTCAGTTGAATCCTTTCCACTAGAAGACACTGTGTTGGGTCAGGAGTCCCCCAACCACCTGTCTCCTAGGGGTTTTTGAGAAGGCTTGTTAATTTCCAAAAAGAAGCTATATCTTCAAGCCACATTAAAAAAAAAAAAAACGACCCCTGATGTTGCCACGTTTTATTATTATAATTAAATATTAATTGATCCACTGGCATCTCCCCCACCCCCTGGTTGGTAAGTTTTATCACCAGCCCCCTATTTCAGCTTGACATCTTTTATGCCCTTGAGGCTAGCAATTGTAGGCGAAAGTGAGCAGAAAAGTTTGCAAGACTTCATTTCTATTAATCGTGTGCAATCCTCCGTTCCATGAAATTTATGCAAAGCGATTGTGGTTCTCTGGTCACCAAAAGGTTGGGAATCCCTGGGTTACATCATTTGTCAAACTACAGTCAATAGTTGTCTGAGCAAGGAATTTTGGCTGCAAAATGAAAGTAAGAATTCTTCATTTCCATGAATAGCTGATGCAGCCTGCTTGCTTTCCTCTGGCCTCTTTTTTGTGTATGTCTTCAATCAAAGCAAACTTATACTTATTGATTTTCCTTTAGCTTCATAGGCTAAAATGAAGGTGAGATTTTTTTCATTAGATCATCATTGAGCCATACTGAAACCCATCCAGTGTTTTTCCATTACCAGGAAGATAAGAACTCTAGAGCACTTTCAACCAGGTTGTACTGCAGCATTATTTAACAACTATGGTGTCATATAGCCAATGAGAGTCTAAGAATCTCAGATATGCAAACTCTGTTTTGGTCCAAGAGTTGCCCACTATACCCTTGAAAAGACCATTTGTAACCTAATACCGTTAATGTTCTGTACGCCTATAGGTAGTCAAACCATCTGTAAATCAAATGCCTGATGCTTTTCAGCGAACAGAAGGGAATGAGTTAAACTGGACCACTTTTAATCAAGCCAATTCTAGTAAGTCAGGTTTGCATCTGTGTATTTTCCCGTACCAGAATTGTTTTTATTGTCATTGTGTTACACACAATGTGATTACATTGGTGACTTCCAAAATCGATGCAACACTATTATAAAGTAAATGATACATAAAAGATGCAAACAATGTAAAAAAGAGTAAACCGCCAATAAAGCAAAAACATATTGAGGGAGTCAAACAATAGAAGAGGTGAATTAAACAGAGACAGACTATGTAGCAATAATATAAAATGCAGGAGTGTCAAGTGACCATTATTGTTGGTTATTGGACATCTTTGTATAATGTGCAACGAAGGTTGATTTCTGTGAAACTGTTGTACTACATATGTGAGATCTTAGAGTATGGAAGTAAATCTGTGCCATCACAATTAGAATTTTTTATGCCACTGAAATTCTAACATTGAATATTTATGCATTGGAAGTATGCATCGGAAATTCGATGGTCCGAATTTGCATGCAAAAATACGAGGTTAAAAATACAAAGACAACGTTTCAAAGTTGCTCCGATTCAATTGTCTGAATTCACATGCAAAAAATATGAGGTTAAAAATATGAGTTATACATCCGGGATACCAAGGCTAAACAATTGAATCTGTGGGTGCGTTCGACGTGATGCAGCTGCTTAAAGCAATGCATTCAGGTCCCGACGTTTGAATTCCACGAAGTTGCGATGCGTTATCTGCTATTTCTCCCAAATATCACGTAAAGCAGTGAGAACTGGTTTACACAGTTAGAAGAGCCACCACACAGATTCTGCTCCCAAAAAAATTGGTACTGATACTACCAACCATGTCCTCTCCTTTTCAAGATGATTAGGGCCTTTGCAGTTTTCTTAGGACAAATGTCACGCTGTCCCCACCAGCAGACAAATTGTGAGAAATCTTTCCGGTTTTGGAAATTAATCTAATCAGAAAATGATGAAGAGCTTTCTGTATGTAGTTTGCTGTGTTGTTGTCAGCTTGCTGTGCGCTAACAGGATTCAAGCAGCCTTGATTAGCTGTTTACTTACCAGCGCTGAGAATCACATCTAATTTCCAGCTCTCCTGACGTCAACAACGATCAACAGAATAATGAAAATATGTCAGAAAATTAATATAAATCCATAAGCAGATGGAAAATAAAATATTAACCCTCTTGATGATGATGTTTTCAGCTAAGCAAAAAATACAAGAACTTCACATTTAACCCTCACTCAGTGGAAAAAAGCCAGAAGACATTTAAATCTTGCAACACATGTTACTGAACACCTCCCATGTTAAGTCTAACACTGTCATCATTCTGTAGTTTCTGTAATAACTTCATATTGACTTCATAGCATACCTCTCCTAGCTGTTTGATGGTGAAGAGCTTTTCAAAACAACGAATAAGGTAGTGTCTCGCCACAGTAGCCTCAGAAAATTCAGTTGACACTGGGGCTTGATGCTGACCCCATAAGGCTGCAAGATTTCAGTTCCCAAACCAGAGAGACGCTGAAGGGAACGTGGGGGAATTGTCTTGCAAATGATGCCTATAATTAATACCTGCCAGACGGTGTAATATCTTCATCTTGCTACTTGATTACAATTCCCATGATGATTTGAATACAATGCGCATAACTTAACCACAACTGCTTCCACTTTCCCCCAGCGTCTGTGATGTTCGATGTGTCGGATCTGGCTTATTTTGACAGAGCTAAAGTGAGATGTTAATTTTGCTTGGAATGTCGCACTTAGTGAAGATATTGATCATGTTAATACTGATGCCGTGTTTGTTATGTAACCTCAAATACGTTCATGCAAAAGCACTAAAAGTTCTTCAGTTCACTCTTTGTTTATTTAGAGAAGTTGGGTTGTTTTTTCCCATTTTTATCATGCAAGTAGCTACTTAAGGTATGAAACGTCTTAACAACTGTGTTTAGACTGACTTAGGACTATATATCATGGGTGTTGTCTCACAGATAAACTCTCACCAGATACCCCCTCAGCAGGCCAACATTCACCGACATGACATGACATGACATGACATGACATGACATGACATGACACTCTTGTTCTGCTACAAATTCCTGGGGGCACTGCTTGACGGCGCTGTATGTTCGGCGCTCTCTGCTGATCCTTTAGCAGGCTTTCCCTGAGTCCTTCTTCTTGCTACTGTCAGGCTTCCCAGCTCCAGGCACTATCAGGGCAAATGTAACCTAATCCCTCCAAGAATGTGGTCACCTATGAGCTGCTACTGGGGCTGGCAGCCCGTCCACTGGCTCTGTCGTGTTACATGCATTTTCTTACCAGATCACAGATAAGATTCAAGGGGGATCTAGCCTGAGCTTGAGAGGGGGGTTGATTATCAGCTATCTAGCTGAATTGAGACCTTGTTATTTGCTGAATTGGTCATGAGAACTATAAGAAGAAGCTGGCAAATCCCCATCAGTTCTTCTCTCATTGCTCTCTACCACTCTGTTCTCCTGCTGGGAATTTCTGTGCTCTCTCTCTCTCCCTCTCACACACACACATGCATGCACACACACACACACACACACACACACACACCTCTCCTGATAGTACTTTATCGCTGCGTATTTCATCTTCTATTCTAATTAAACTGCCTGAGTTTCATGTTCTACCTTAAAGAATGTTCTATCATTTACAGATTGTTGAGTTGTTGTCAAGTTCCCTTCCTCCCCTATTAATTGTGTAAGTGCAGGTTTTTTAAAAATTATTATTAAGCCAAAGGTTAACACTGTTGCTGTCCCCAAGGGGGCTTTCTAACAGGAACCTTTATTATTTTGTGTGAAAAAACCTGACTGTGACTTTTCACCGTTTCCAGTGCTGTGTTGCCTCTGAGCATCACAGACACATTTCCTGCTTGGACCCAGAAACACTTTTCTGACCCCGCTGTGTGCAGCGCTGCATCACTCACCTTCAGCACCTTCAAATGCAGCCTCTGTCCTGTGACACCGGACTTCTTATCAGATGAGAAATGCTCATTTCTGATACTGATGTCACTCCTAGCACCTTCTAGTCCCACCTCTGAAATCAGGACCCTCTAAAAAGGTACGCAGTGAAAAACTAATTCGTTCTGTTTGCCAGTCCCAGTTTATCTCCTGGTGGGCCGCTGTGAAATGATGCTCTCGTCCGACTCCCGTCTCCTTCTCCATCTTCCCCAGGGCACTTCAATAGATCAGAACTCTGATCCTGTCAGCTTTCCTCATCCTCTTCAACATTTCCATTATGTTAAAGGTTACTGATCCTCCTGATCCCCCTCCTGTAAACCATGCAGGTATCAAAGGCATTTGTTTGGCAGGATTTAAATCTCTGAAAACTGCTACTCTCTGTGTTTGCGAGATATACTTTCACACGTCAAAAAGGGTCCCCCAAGGCTCAGTCCTCAGCCCTCGAAAATCAATAGTTATTATCAAAACTGTGGCACTCGGTTTTCTTCCATCTTTGATGTTTATAATCTTAGTAGCTGGAAATGATCTGAATAAAAAAATCCCGCTATTCATATTTGATCAGCTGACCCACAATCACTATACCGAGGACTGATGTGATCCCTTGACCCAACTCTGGTGCTGAAGGACTGCATGACGATGTTGGCTCAGTCCTGTACTCTTGTATATGCTGGTGGCCTAGTTTGCAGGTCGCTTGCCTGACCCACGATGGATTAAGTGCAGCTATCCTCAGAAGTGGTGTCCCCAAAGCTTAGGAAAAGCTGTTGCCTTAGTCACTTGGCGCTTGGCTCACTGACATACAGACCTCATTTAGATGGTCTCCAGTAGGAGGTCTCAATTAGCCATGTATTATATATTAGCTGAGGCCTCAGGGAAGCACAAGGTACTGTCAGCCCAAATATTCTACAGATCTGAGTACGGCCTCAGAACAGAAGTCCATCCACGGTATGGGATCTATATGTAATCCCTTTGTGGTCTATCATCTATATCTAAGTACTATCAGTCTCTTTCAGGCTACAAATCCCTCTACGTTTACATCACACAGCAATTACAGCTCCCAAGGCTCTATGTCCCTAAACAGGCATTCCCTGGGTTATGATAGGTTATTGTGATACGTCTGTATGTTGAATTTGTAGGTAAGTTGGAACAGGTGATTATGTTTATTATTAAGCATAAGTTAGTCAAATGTTTGTCTTAGTGCATGTATTTTATTTTTCTATGCATATAAAACACTTAAGAAACACTTCGAGCTACACTACAACATCTTAAAGATAAAAGTAATAATAATAATACAATAATAATAAATGTAACTACATATGAGAAAGAGAGAATCTCTGTTTGTATGTGTATAGGTATACAGTACTGGAAAAAACATTCAAGAAATTGTTCTTAAAACAGGTTGGATAAAAAAAAGGATCATGATTAAAGGTTAACTGTTGCTATCATTCTATCAATGTCTTGCATACTGGAAGGGGCATTCAAGAGGCAATATTATTAATTAATAATGACAAATCTCTGATGCCCAGAAATGTTTTCATGAGAGTTACAAAGTAGTGCTTGTGTTTCTTATTACGAGCCATTGTATTTAAAATAAATTGTTAATATAATAGGCTTTTTGGCAGTCTGTTCTTAAGTATGAGTTGTCCGTAATTAAACTGTTAATTCTAAGTCTTACTGTATAAGCGAAATAACCTCTCCCTCTCTCTGCCCGTGTGTGTGTGCGTGTGTGTGTATGTGTGTGTGTGTGTATATGTATGTATACAGTGGTACCTTGACTTGATTCGTTTTGTGACGGAGCTCGTAACTCAAATTACTCGTATGTCAATTTAATTTTCCCCATTGAAATGAATTGAAATGCCATTAATTAGTTCCGGACCCCCAAAAAACACCGCGTTTTTTTGTTACATGTTTTTAAATAAGAAAGATTTGCTTATAACTGTTTAGAAAATATTTTAACGCCCTTGGCTGGTGATAAAGCCTTTATCGACTCCTTCTGCTTCAGTAAGGTGCAGATTGTAGAAGCGCTACGCTCGTACTGCTTCGTCAAGTCGACTACACGCACACTTTGGTCATGTTTTCGATAATTTCTTTCTTTAATTTCAGTTTGATACTTCCAGTGCGAGCTAACCGCTTAAAGTGAACGAGTGAGACCCGGGATGCTGGGCGGATGTTTCGGCGTTCACTGCGTCAACTAGTGGTGGGGTATCTGAAGCTGGGGTATCTGAAGCTGGCTCGTTACCCGAATTTTAGCTCTCAACTCAAACAAAAAAGACGGCTCGTATCTCGAAAAACTCGTTAGCTGGGACACTCGTAAGTCAAGGTACCACTGTCTATATATATATAACCCGATTTTACATTTTATCAAGGTCTGGTAAATATAAATGATTTTGCAAAAATAAAAAATGAAAAACGAGATAAAAACTAAGAGTTCACCAGATTGTTAAATATTAAATACACCTCTGGGCGCAGTTCCACCACATGCATCACGAGTCACGATTTCCCAGTGGAACTGACCCATCCGATTTCCTTTCTCTCAATACAGGACGAACAAAAGGTGGCCCTTTTTTTGTTCATTCTCCAACACTTGGACCACAAAAGTGCTGCCATGTCTGAGAGCTTCCTCTGAAACTGATGTTTTCCACCATGGAGAGCAACACTGGCATAAAAAAAATTGTTTCCTCTCAGCTTCTCTGCTGGTAATGATACCTTGTATGAGGATTTTGTTGCACCGAATTTCTCTGCAGATGTGAAATTTCTGGAAAGGCTCTATTTATGTTATGTAAACATGGCAGATGTATAACGTGGTAAAAACTTGGGTATTTCTCCTTCACCATGATGTGTGCTCAGCCCACTCACAGTATTGTATTTCAAGCAAGGTACAACAAGTATCTTAATATTGCTGTAAACTTTCTCCTGTGAACAGGTTAAAACATTAGCTGGTAAGTGTTGCACCAGGCTTGGTACAGGTAAAAATACCTCGGTTCATGTGTTTGACTCTCTGCCCTTGAATGTTACAGTGGGCTGCAGCGGCATGGTGATGCTTCAGGGTCAGCTCTGAAACATGCGCCTCCATCACCCGTGTTTCGTATCTTGGCGTTTCCTAAACCTCACATGGTTTCACTGTCAGGTTGTGGTTTTTGAATTAGACCGCAAAGACCCTGTTCCCTCTCTTACCTCCATCCATTTATAAACATGCTTTTAGCGCTTTTCCTGCCCTTCGCTGGTTCTCCGACTCTTTGGAGGTCCTTAATTTTCCAGCAGAAACATGGTACGTCGATCGACCTGCCTGACGCAATTACAATGAAACGGGTAAAAAAATAAATAAATAATAGCCACATTCCGCACATCATCTTTGACAAAATTAATGATGAAATAATTAAGACACCCACAGGAAAAGCTTTTGTCGGCTTTATTTTATTATGGAATAACAGATGCACACATTAACAACCTCAGGTCGCAGTGAGAACATTCCCACTTTTACCTTCTTCACATGTTACTTTTTCAAACCAACTTTCACTCTCTCTTCCTATGAAAATAATGCTTCATATATTGCAATGCCAATAAATCAGGCTCAAAGACATAAAAGATGCGGGCTCTTTCCTACGATACTTACTATCTGATCATGTGATGTCTCTCAGAAACATTCTCCCATCTCATGAAAGAGCCACTTTACTGTATGTCTTGCTTTGAATGAACATGAATTACTAAAATATGCAAATCAAAAGAAAAAATCACAATGTGCTTCCAGTACATTCCATACTAATGCTGCACAAATGTGTTTCTGACCGAGATTTAGCTTCATAACTAATATATACATTGCTGGCCTCATATTCTACCCAAAATGTATGCCAAACTCATTTTTGATCTTACATCTACAAATGGTGCTAGTAATGAATTCTAGTGTAAAAAATTTGTATTACTTTTAAATTAATTGAATTTTTTATGTAGTGCATTTATAATTTTTTTGATAGTACTATAAATGTCCCTTCATCTTCCAACTGCATGCTTACCCTGGTAGAATTCTTCCCCCTCTCTCCGCCCCTTAAATTATTGATAATTGTACAGGAATTTTATTGCACTATGTAAATGATCCCATGACTGTATTTAACACTGCAATATCTATCCTGTCACGAGTGTTGCACTGTGTGTTTGGGGGGGGGGACTGGAGCCCATCTCATGCAGCAAAGCGCATGGGGCTGAGGCACACCCTAGATGTGCACATGTGCGTCGTATCTATGCCTCTGCTAATTATTTGCTGTGACACTGCAGTTCCCGGGAGGAAGTTGGGTAGATGGGTTTCTGTGAATACTCCATTTGTACTAATAAAACAAACATGAAGTTTTGATCATTAATCAGTGGAACATGGTTTTTACTTGCCAGTTACTTTGCGATCCCTTCCCGTCCCACGACAACGCCTCCCTCGATCGCATTCAGTGGTGTTAATGTCACTTACCAATGACCACCCATATGCAAAGCCCACATAAATCATTCTGATTTCTCTGGGGAGATGTGCGTTTGTAATGTCCAGCGCTGCTAATAATTAAATGTAAATGTAAAGGAGAATAACTGCTGAATCAACTCACAAACATATCCATTTGTTTGTATATTAAACAGCCCTTGGGAATGTCTTTTAAGATAAGGATTTCCTATAAAAGATTACGTTATTATTTGGAATTCTCTCCGTGGGATCTACCCTGTGATTGAAGCCACATCCGTAATGGAAAGATTTAAAAGCAGATGACCGGCAATATGGTGCGACTACCACTCAGCAAAAAGCAGAGAAGTGATCAATTAATCACTTGTTCATGGATAATCCATAATTTGGCTTATATCATTACGAAGTCCGCGGCAGGCAAGGTAAATTTAACGGAAGGCATATACAGAACGAAAATATGGATTCAGCAAAATACACCGTTCACTTGACAAGCTGTAATATAGCAGAGTAAATTAAGCGTGACTAGTTTAATAAATTGACTAATGAATGAAATTGCTTTGGAAATAAATAACTGAAGATTATAATGAAAATAGCCAAATCAAGAATTTTGCTTTGAAACATTTTAAATATGTTAGTGATCGCCTCCTATTGATTGCATATTTGTTCTATAATTTTATCAGCAATTTGTGTGACAACAGAAAACAACCCCATGAGTTATAGTGAAGCTGAACATTTCCAAATTTTGCTTTCCTTGACGTAGTTCATTTATTCCTTTTGAATACAGTCAACACATTTTAAAGGGTAAAGTACAATTATCCAGCATGCTTTCAAAATTTGGTGGCTGCCTCAATATTAGGCATGGGATTATCGACGGCTCTCTGTAATTACAACCTCACTCGGCTGGCTAACAGCACCCCAGAGTAGTAATTACATGCAGCATGAACTTCTCCCTGGGGAATCTGTCCTCCTCAGCACTGACTCCTATGACAGGAATTAGCTCGGGCTCAGCTTCGAATTGGCGGAGACCATGTCAGAGTTAAAGCTGCCAACCTTTCTATCTGGCTGGGGTACCGCAGCCGTTTTGGTGACTTGACAGGCTTGTGAAGAGAAACACTGTCATAACATCTACTCTATGGCCATGAACTCAGATCTGCTAAGGAGGCCTCCAATACCACCTGCAGAGCTTAGTATGGAGCTCCCATGTTCAAAATATTTTTCATATAGTGCCTTTCACAACACGGTTGCAAAAGGCACTTGACAAGAGTAAGTGGCAATCCATTAATATGTCATTTATACAATCCTCTAAAACGACTGTACCATTGGACCTCAAAGGGTCAGATTTAGACAGGAAGTGAGTCAATAATATTAATAATAATAATAATAATAATAATAATTATGGTATCTCTATATCCAGATAAAGATATTTGCTGAATTATAATTTTGGGATTACCATAAGCCTGTTCCTGTTCAGTGCGCCATAAAATTGTCAGTGCTTCTATCTACATGCAGCTGAAGGTTAAAGGAAAATCCAGAAAGTAAATCAGTGTAGCGCAATGCCCCTTTAGAAGATGGGCAGATGAGTGCATACGAGTCCTCAGCATGTCTCACGATGCTGTAGTTGCCCTTGTTTAAGCCAAGCTAACTGATATCCCTGAAGAAGGCACCGCCCCCTATGTTCCAGACAAAACACTGCTTCTGGTTTCTCAATCACTTGCACTACTCCTACACTTGTTGTTATGTGCTAATTAACATGTTCCTTTCTAATACCCTTAAGCCTAGTTCATATTTTACGCTTTCGCGGGCGCTTTTGTGCGCTTCTGGTCTGGAGACGGTTGTCCGCGCGGCAGCTTTTATTCATACCGTGGATGCGGATGGTTGCAGTCGGCGCCTGCGTATTGCAGTGATAAAATGGGATTTTTAGGTAGAAATCATTAATAATTAAGACATGGGTGCAATATGCAGAGCCTCTAAGAGGTCAGGGTGGTGAAATACTTTTCGAAATGGTTTTGCGTTCCCTCGCAATAGATTTGATCCCACTACACTTGCCCACTTGCTGCAATGTGACGGCATGGATAAACCTACATAATGTTTGTGTGTACACTTCACGTTCAATAGCCCAGCTGTCCTGTTTACGGTCACTGATGGTGAATTGACACAGTTCCATTATAAAAAAATACATATAAAAACACATACATGGTGTGCATTGTACCCCATACACTCTCAGAAAAAATGGTACAAATTTGTACCTTTGCTTGTCACTGGGGCTGTACCCTCAAGGGTCTGCCAATGGT
>JAODLD010000046.1:31138446-31153511 GCA_026781065.1 Mormyrops boulengeri | reverse complement strand
TGGCAGACCCTTGAGGGTACAGCCCCAGTGACAAGCAAAGGTACAAATTTGTACCCTTTTTTCTGAGAGTGTAGTATAATGCTTAAAGCAAACTTACCTGTATCGTTTAAGTTTATAATTAATTCAATGCTTTGTACTTTAAACGGACACAGTGCAGTTATTATTAGTAATGGAAAACTATTGCTAGGGATAGCAAAAGTATTGCGTGGGAACGTAGAACTATTTCAAAAAATATTTTCTCACCTTGATCTCTTGGGAGCTCCGTAGTAATATATCATGAACGCATATAGGTGAGATGAGGTTCCCAGAGCTATTGATATTAATTGTTTTGAGCTGAATAAAGCGAAAACGCAGTTTACATACATGCCACCTACTGGATATACCTAGTTAATTATCTTGCACATGCACAGTCGATACGCAATGTTTCCACTAGATATAAAAAGGGGCTACATGCACTGACCGCAGCCGCCTGCAGCCAGCCCCTGATGACGAAAATTATGCCATGTCCCCTCCTCCACAACTGAAAGCACACATGGAAAAGAAGCATGAATTGGCCTTGACTCTCACTGAGCTTTGAAGTTCCACATACAAAGCCTGCAAGATTTATGCTGAATAAGAGGACTGGCCAAGCAGGGGGGGTGGAGGGGCATTCACCTCTGGATGCATCAAGGTAGGGGGCCCACTGCCAAACTAACAAAGGAGGACCCCTCTTTTTGACAACAGACAAAAGTGGCCACAATTCGTGGAGAAACCACTCCCCATTTCACTTAAGGGACCCCCTCTGCTGCTGTGAGACCCCTCCTCCACCCTCATCACACATATGGTAGAGGATAAACTGGCACAGGGTAATGACCCAAAGATCCAGGTGAGGCTCCTTACTGTGCTTCAGTGGGATGAGTCTCAGTATCTGTGATTGGAAGATGACTGGTTCAGGCCCTGACCTTAGCAGAACAGTCACGTGACCATGGGCCCTGGAGCAATGCCCTTAACCCACATCTCCAGGGGTGCTGTTGGCTGACCCTGTGCTGTGACCCCCCCCAAGCTAAGACAAGCAAGATGCGGCTGGCGAAGAGAAAAATTCCAGTGTACCCATGCTTGGACAAATGGCGCATAAGGGATTTATCATTGTTAAGAGCTTTGCTTCAGCCAGACCCAACACATTCTGCAGCCTATAAGTGTGATTCCCACATCAGCTTAAACCTTCAGGAGATTCTATGCATCACAAATTATGTATATATCCCTAGGTCCTGATTTTATTTAATATTTTCCTGCAAGATGTCTGTCGTGCATGCCTGTCCTTCTTGCAATTGCCAGTTACCAAAATGATGGCACCTATCGGACGTGAAAATAAAGAGAGAGAACAACATGCTTTAACAAAGACAATAAAAATATTCTGAAAATGAGGCCTCTCCTTGGGAAGACCATCTTGGATAATATGTTTGTAGGCAACTGATAAGAACAGGTCTACTGTAAAATATTTCTCTAGATATATTTATAGTACACCGTAAAATGGAAAGATAAAATATCAGATGACACAGTGTGTTACATATCTTCATCGTTTGGCTAAATTGTGTCTTGCTGGATGTCTTGCTGAAATGAAACATCTTTATTTTAACCTTTTCCTTAGTTTGTGATTAGTCACATTTAACAGTAATTGCTGTGAGTAATTGGTGTGGTGCCTCGGTTATGGTAGGGATACAGGCCTTTACGATCTGCTAAGGAAGCTATGTATCACTGAGCCCTACCTGCTCTCTCACCCTCTAATGATGAAATCTCACACTGTCAGAACAGGTTACCTTTTGAGGATGTGACCTTGAGGTGCAGTAGGGCACAAAAATTCTCTTGGTATTATGGCCTTGCTATCATTATATTCATTTTGAAGAGCTTTACTTGGCTGGAGACCACAATGGAGACCTCATGCCTGGTGTGATGAGTCTGACTGCCGGTGACTTTGGCTGGTGCTTATCATGATCTCTCACCGTGTTCTTATTTTCCTACCTTTCTGGGGAGTCCCACCTCTTGCCTCAAAGAGGACTGCTTACCAGTTCCTGCATGGAGCTGTAAGATCATCTTATAGTAGTGGAGACCAGCCAGCTGGACCAGAAGTTACAGTACACATGTAAAAGTACAGATGCTTTCTTCCCAGATGTCTTTGCAAAGTAGTTCTTAAAAAGAAATTCATACTCAAGGCCCATCTGCATCCGGGACAACAAATGTGACAATAACATGACAGCAAATATATAAGGTTTTCTTGGGAATCTGTTCAACAGTACACATCATTTATTTGTTATGAGAGCAAGGCATGCTTTGCTTTTGAGTTAGAGGGAATACAGGGGTTCATTCTATAATCTAGCTCATCATCTTGAGATTGCTGTTGACATAACATGATGAATACATCAGCAATGAAAAAAAAATATTATCTCGTATCAGTATAAATGACCACAGCAGTCAGGAAAAATAAGCTCACTGGGCTTTGTTTTCCACCTGCTCATAGTGCAATGCAAAGTGGTTTTGCGAGTTTCATACCAGCACATTGCTCATTTTCACGCCATGTGCGCACGTTGTCAAAATAGCAAATGATTTTGCGCCCGCTTTCCACTCATAGGAGTGGCATTATTTAAATGAGACATGGCTGGGTGTATTGTCAGTGCGTTGCTATTTTAAGGAAGAGAAATAACATTGCACATTTTGGCCAACAAAAACCATTGTTTAACGTTATTTAAGCGGAGCGTTTTATAAACGTGTGGGTGTGCGACGCTCATTACAGACAGAGGTTACGCCCTCGAGATGCACTAATGATTTTTTATTTTCTTTTCTTTTCATTTTATTCATATATGTTTTATTATAGAGTACATCTGGCCCTTTCACATAATGAAACACCAAAACAAAAACAATGTATATTAAGTAAAGAAAAAAATGGTTGTGATGCTGATCTGCACGTGCCGATACCAACAAAGCAGTGTACACCGGGAGCAGTGCAGTCGAGGAGGGATCAGCTGGCAGAAAAGCGGAATCGTCTATTGGCTGGTAAGGAATTAAAATTGCAAGATGTAGAAAATAACAGCCCTATTGCCTTTTATTTGAACATTTTAAAACACCTTAACACCACGCCTGCTTCACCTCGATAGGCTTTGGTGGAACAGTGCTGCTCGCGTAGATGACGTGCTCATGTCTTTTCACCTCACACATGAGCACGTCCGTTTCCTCTGCAAAAAAGCGTTCTGGCTCGCCGGGAAACACGCTATTGTAATAGCAATCCGCCATAGAGGTGAGGTGATGTTTCATTACAATTGGCCAATGGCTTGTTACACCCAAAACACTCTTCTGAATAATTTAAACAGTTAGGACAACCCTTTTCTGCCTTGCTCTGGCACACAGTTTGGTTTTTCCGCCGTCAAAATAGCTACCTGGATTTGGACACGGCCATAACTGTTAGTTTCACTTTGTGCTTCATGCTTTGAGTTAGATCAAAACACAGCCCATGGAATGAATGCAGGAAATTAATTATTGGTGGGACTCAGTGATACATAGTTCTGTGCAAAAGTCTTTCCCATTCCAAGAAAATGGTTAAAGCTATTTATCTGGGTAGTAAGTGTATAGTTGCTCAGAAAAACACAATTGAATACTAGGGATTGATTAAAAAACAATTTCTGTGATTAATTGCATCCAATATTAGGACTTATAATCATAAATATACAATTAATCTCCAAATTAATGTAGAATTAACACAAAAGGGGAGTAAATGGATCGTTGTCACAAACAAATAAACATAACATATAAACTTTCTCTAATTTTTAAAAGTAGTTTAAAGATAGTGTCACACCAACAAAGGGGAAGCACAACTCAGATACCAGCTGCAATGCAAAATCCTTCACTGGGGACTTATTTGCATGGACAGGCAAATATGACAGAAGTGGATAACTTATGACTGGGAACCACTTATATATAGAATCTACAAACAGGGGGCAGCTGGGAGTGATTAACAAGAGGGCAGGAACAAGAGGTAAGACTAAACAGGCACCAGGTGAGAAAGAATGGGAGAAAGATAGGAGGGGTGTGGCAGGCTGGACGGGCAGGACGGGATAGATTCAAATCATACAACTTATTTGTCTAAACTTGATTTTACCTCTGAGGTACTTAATCAGTTTTGTTTTGCCATTTATTTCTGTAATAAAGAAAAATATTTAATCAAATCCATGGCAAAAGTTAATGAGATGATAAAAAATAACAAAAAATTAGCAAAAATATACATGTCATCCTACAAATTGATTGTTTATTGTGGGTTACATGCAACAAAGCTGAAAGATTTTAAAACATTTTATGTAATTTTGTGTTAGTGACTTTTAAAAATAAAAAAATCCTCAAATCACAGCAAAAATGGCATTATTTTAATATACCTGAAAAGGTAATGTCAATTGCTCAACATAATAAACAAACAATGTACAGACGCTCCTCTACCAACGAATGAAATACGTTCCGAACGGCCGTTTGCAAATTGAAATGTTCGTAAGTCATTATTCACCATCATTTTAAGGGCATAAGCAGGTACTAAGAACTAGGATGCCGGGAGTACACACGCTACGCTGCTGCGCGGCGGGAGTAGCGGCCAGAAGTCGTACCAGGCGGAACTGGAGTGCAGCAAAAAAAAAATTGATGTTGTGGACAGGACACGGTAGCCCAGTGAACACAATTTGGACTTTTCGTTTGTATGTTTGAAAGTTTGTAAGTTGAACGTTTGTAAGTACAGGAGCGTCTGTATTCAAACATAACTTCTTTTTTTTCAAAAAATTTTTGTGAGAATATCCCATATTTTAATATTTGTTTAATGGTTTAGCTTATATTTCAGATGTAGAGATCATTTATTTCCAACAAAAATCCTTCATGCAAGCAAGTACAAGCTGAACAATGGCTTGATGAACAGATGGCAGTAAGAAAAGAGGAAATTGCATTGTAAGTAGGGATGTTAAACAATTATGTTTTTTAATTGCACACCTTGATGATTAATGGCATGCACCACATGTGCATATACTTGCATGTTCTCAGCAGGCAGACTTAATCCCTATTTAATAATGGCCACATAATCAATCTAAAATCTCAAACCTGACAACCACTGAAAGTTTGCTATATAACATGAAAGATCTTAAGATTTTAATGTTTAAACCTTTAACAAAATAAGCCAAATATTGCTAATTACTATATTTTTATCCTATGCATGCGTCATCTGGTAATTTTTAAAAAACATTTCCCAGATAAGATCAGCTTTCCCGTGAGACACAACCTGAATGTTTCGATTTTAGCTCTTAATTCTGGGATTATGTGCAACGTCATTACAGTCATGTTGTTTGCAAACAGGAAGGAACATTATAGTTATCTATTAAAATCTATGCTCATAATATTCTTACACTTGTATAACAAGACAGGCCTACTACATGCGCAACATGATCAAAATAATAATGTATGACTTTAAAATTAATGCAACGAGTTAACACAAGAAATTTCCCAGCCCTGATTAAAACATATGTAAATGAACTGTAACACAATAAGAACTAACCAGATTTTTCCAAAACATTACACCACCAGCTCTCTTAATTGATTAACTTAATTAGTTAAATACCTCAATGAGGTATTGAGCAGCCAAACATGCTATGCTAGCAGTCGAGTGGAATAATGTTTGGGTGTTTTGGACAACTGCTACAAATTCTGGGGTGGCTTCAGAAGAGGTTTTGAAATGGCTAAGCTGACACACTTTGACAGACCTAAAATCATGCTTTTACACCAACAGGATGATCATTTTCTTTGACTGCCTAAGACTCCCATGGCAGGCCAAACAGATTAACTTTTTTTTCTCATTGCCAGTATAAAAATGTGGAAGCCCATTTCTATGGGTTGCCCTAGCTACCTTAATTGTTTGACAAAGAAAATAAATTAGTTTATGAGAAATATAACACTGGAGAAAATAGTGTATTTTTAAATATTGACCTGTGGTTGTTAGTTCTTTTTGTTGTAAAGGCCTTGAATTGCCATTATTTCAGTTTTTGATGATTATAGGTATTTTTATAGTCATCATGCTAAGTACAACTGAGCTTTTAACCAGCAAATGTTAATCTTTGCACCAGCTAATGTTTCTCTTGCTATTTAGTGTGCACTGCTACCCTGCAGAGAGACTGGAAGGCAGATTCATCCTGGTTTCAATAGGTTCACGAAATCAGCTCAATTTGGGTTTTTCGGCATGTCAGGTTTAGCTGAGAAAATCCCACATTAAGAAGAAAAAAAATCAACTTTACCGCTGATTGAAGCAACTGGGGCCTGCAGTAGAGAAGAGCAGGACAAAGGCATCTCAGTTAAAGCAGGACAGAGAGGGGCTTGAACATTGATACTGGTTCACTGTTGATCCCCAGAGGGTGTCAATTTTCCCCCCGCAACCGTAGCTCCAGCTGCATGAAATGGCGGGGGGGGGTTACCCGTTTTCCCCCAGAACTGCTGAGTAAATTAAGGCTTTTCCTCAGCCTTGCACAACAAACCCCACGCCTCAGATTCCACAAATTGCGACCATCACAATATTCTGAGACTGTGATTAATGACAGCGAGCAACTGTCTCACATCATCGTGGCGACTGCTGCACAGCAGCTTCCTCTCAGTCTGATGGAAGAATGAGGTGAATGGAGCAGTTTTGAAGTTCCATGCGGCATGGCACATTACGCAGCCTCACTCATTGCATGCTTTTACTGTTTGTTCCATCAATAATTCCATTCATCCATCCTTTAAGGTCATTCCAGTACAGGGTTGCTGTGACCCTGAAGTCTATCCCAAGAAGCAAAGAGAACAAGGCAGGGGACACCCTGGATGGGATGCCAGTCTATCACCTAGCTGGACTGAGTAACCAGAGGAAACCCACACACCATGGGGAGAACTTGCACTCCATGCACACCCAGTATTTCGCCGTCATTCTTTCTGACCTTTCTACATTCACCAGGCTTTCTCCAACTCCTCCTGATGACTTTAATTTGTTATTAGTCTATGTCTTTTAGTCAGCGCACACACACACACACGCACACACACACGCACACACACACACACACAAACACACACACATCTACATGCCAGGAAGCATCGGGGAGGGGATGCCCTGGACAGGATTCTGGTCCATTCCAGGACACATGCACATGCTCAGACACAATCATACACTAAGGGCAATTCAGAGAATCCAATTCGCCGAATCTAATTCACCTCATGCACGTTTCTGGTCCATGAGAGGAAACTGGTGGAAAACTCAGAGGAAATATATAAAACTGGACTTAGACTTTGAACTAAATCATATTTTAACGTAATATGAGCTTTTCCCAGGACTCTCCGAATATTGTCAGGGGTCCTGTCAGACATCAGACTTTCTGGCCTTTGAAGTTCTGACCAGCTTTTTCGCAGCTTTCATATTCCTTCCTAGCTTGTCACTAGTTGCTGCCGCCGCTGTCTAGGTTTATGTTCTTCTTCGTAATTCGTGGTGCTGCCAGGCTGAGGAGGTTTAGGGACATCTAGCTTTAGCTGCGGCTATAAGCTTTTCACTGCGGCCGACTATGCTATCGTCTGCTGGATAACCTGATGTCACCTTGTACAAATGAAGTTACTGCAGCCCGTAGTTCTTCTGTAGTGTCCGTGCTGCCGTCCTGTCCGGATTCTCATTCCATTGTGCCGGAAAATTCTTCGGGGGGACCTTTGAATGACTTCAGCCATTACAGTGATGTTAGCTTTGAATCTACTCTAGGAGCTGATTGAACAGGATGCAGAGTGAACAAGAGTCACCTAGTTGACCCTAATGAATGATTCAAACTTAAATTCAAAGTGACTCAGGGCCCATTCCCATTACATGGAGTGCCCTGGGACGTGGAGAAGTCAGCTCACTGTTTCAACTTCCTCCCTGCAGGGTGCTCACCTACCAAAACTCAACACGAAAAACCCAGGGCGTACAGCTTGTTTGACCTCCTTTCTTATGTCAGTTTTGTTAGCTGAGAATGGCTTCTTCGACAGTCATCATTATAGACACATTTTCTAAAGTGTTTGGTAGTGTTTCTAAACTGGTTTTACAGGCAAACTCTGGCTTGGTGTAGATATTCTTCAAGCTCTCCTCTTCTCCAGGTACCAGCCTATTTTATGTTTAAACAACCTGAACACCAGCACATAAGTAATACTAAATAAACACTTAACAAACACAGAAAACTTGGAAAGTCTATGATAATACTAAAACCCTATATTGAATAACAAACCAAAATCTGTGATTCACATGACTCACTACTCTCTGCAAGTCGACCCCCCGTATCATGGAGCTTAAACCATTATTAATTATTCATTAATTAAATATAATTCACTTATGACTGTGTATGTGCCCACAACACCAACACAATCCTAAAGCATGCAGATGACACAACAATAATAGGTCTGATTGTTGACAATGATGAGTCAGCTTACAGGGAGGAAGTACAGCGAATTACAAGATGGTGTTCATAAAGCAGCTTAACACTCTAAACCAGGGGTGGCCAATCTTATCCGCAAAGGGACACTGTGTATTAAGGTTTTCGCTGCAACTCCCTAATTAGGTCACTAATTAGAGGACTGATTGGCTGAAGAGTCCTCACACCTGGTCTTGAACAGCTGACCTAAAGGTTAATTCAAAAACCTGCACACACACCGGCCCTTTGCGGATAAGATTGGCCACCCTTGCTCTAAACTGTCAAAACCAGCAAAGCCAGTGAGGTACCTGCTCCAATCATCATCGACTGAAAGATGGTGGACAAAGACTCAACCTTCAATTTTCGGCATCCACTTATCAGAGGACCTGAAATGGACCTTCAACACTACAGCACTGGTTAAGAAAGCACAGTACAGGCTCTGCTTTCTGAGATCACTCAAGAAAGTTAATCTACATAAGGATCTGCTTGTGCCTTTCTACCGTCACAGCATTGAAGGTGTGTTGATTTTCTGCAGTTCTGTACTGTACTCCAGCTGCAACTCCGCAGACAAGAAAACCCTAGAGAGGGTCATCAAGGTGGCACAGAGAATCAACAGGGCCAAACTGTCAACCCTGGAGGACACCCACAGCACTGGATGCCTCCGGAGAACAACCAGCATCACCAGTGACCCGACACCCCCCTGTCATCAAATGTTCACACTCCTGCCCTCTGGAATTAGCTACAAGCCCCAAAACAAGTGACTATGCCCTACACATTTTGACCAAGAGGCCCCTGTGCTATAACAGAATACAGGCACTTCATGGATTGTGTTCATTGCGCAGAATCACTACATCTTGCACCCTATCATCTAATACACTAGTACATGGTTAGAGAGCTGCTAATTATTTTTACCATAAGAATGTTTATTATATGCTATTCATGATGAAGATGTGTGTTTCACAACCCCTGTTTCTATTTGTCAAATACAAGACCATGTATAGTTCCTAGTCTGCTCCTTAAGGACTGTAAAGTATTTTTCAAACAGTTCTAAAGCATAATGTGAGCAGAACGATAAGCAATATATTTATACAGATAATAGATATTTACTGTCCAAGGCAGAGTTCCGTATTTGCAATTTTTGGGTGGTAGGTCAAGATTAATCAGAATTTCTGAAAGAGAATTTTTTTGGTGTCTCCGCGGTTTGCCTTTGTAGATCAGCTCACTGCATGTTCCTCTGTAAGCTATGATCGTTTCATCCATTAATGCTCAATCCCTCAAGCCTCCTTTAATTCGAATGCCCTCTATGTGGGAGGGAGGTTTTTAAAAACATGACATTTATTATCATTATGGCATGTGAGGTTAGAAGAACAGCCATTAAAATATATATGTACTTGAGCAAGGGTATGTTGTCCAGTTAATGTCTTTTTAATCTGATGAGCTGTGTCATAGAAGGTGGTCTGTTGGTTTTCACTGTCCCCACCACAGGGACAGATAAGAGGAAAGCAATTCCCCCATCTTCAGTGCTTCCCATTACCTGTTTATGTTTTTTTGTACACGTTAATTATTTGTGGGATGGGGGAATACTGGAGTGAACAATAGCCAGTAATTCTCCCCTAGAAGATGGGGACAAGTACATTAGGATGCCACCCTGGGGAATGGATGCATAGATGGGGCTGGGCTGGGATGCAGACAGCTATAGCAAGAATGAAATGCTTTATGGGAAGGGAAGATCCCTCCTGAAACTGTAACACACTTGGCATACTTCAGAGTTCCCAACGTGTCCTCACAGTGGTGGGTTTTGTGATCCCAGGGTTGAGCTTAGACTACAAGATGTTAACACCAAGAATTTTGAAAAGGACCCTTTCTGTTGTACATTTTGATAAAGTCTCTGGACTATTGTAAGAAATCACCCTTTGATCCACTGTCTGTATTCCTTGTTTTTATTCTTCCTTTACCTGATAAAAGTGTTTTGAGCAATAAGATTCACTCTGTGACATATTTGATGTTTCATCCTGTCATTATTTGCTTTTGTCCTGGTTTTCACTTTATATTTTAACCCAGTTTGTATAGGATGATCCCACACTTTAGGGACACGTTTTTTTCCTCTATTTGTGTCATTTTATTTGACATGAGAGGGGATGAGATATAGAGGAAGGCTGCTCAACACTGTTCAACAATACATTTTCAGATGAGCATTTCATTTCAAAGTATTCCACCATTAGAAAAACAAAACCCTTCATTATGTGATTCATTGATTCATTAAAGAAACAAACAAAAAACAAAAAAACAATTTTCCTTTATTGCCCACAATACCCATGACGTACATTCATAACAACAGAATGTGTGTGTTGCTGAGGTGAAGAGATGTTTGGTTTATTTTGAATTTCATAGCTCATGTTCGTAAAGAGATGACTGCATGTGTGTCACGTTCAAAAGTGTTCTGATTTCACATACATCACATCCACACATAGGAGCGACAAGACAATTATAATCCACCAGTTTAACATTCAGTTATTCAAAAGCTGTCAAAGCAATGGCATAACCTGTCATAGCCAAATGACATCAGCAGGCATATGTCTACTATAAAGTGCATAAATGGTCTTTGTAGCATTTAAGGGGAATGTTCCCAAGAGATGCAACTTTTAAGGAGCTTAGTCTGAACAGTGTGGTGTCCATCTCTAAAAATAGCAACATGAAAGTTCTGTCTTTAAATGGAGAAAGAGGAGGTGAAAATTAAATCTGTGAAAAAAACTTTTCAGGAAAGTATACATCTTCTAATATTACCTAATGATGACGGTAAAACTGTAATCCAATGATTCATCCTGAGAGGAACTGTTGAATATTTATTAGGAGGCAATTAATGCTGAGGATGAGGTATTATTATGACTTACTCTTTACCAATTTTACAGCTGTATTAGGAATTTACAGAAAGTGTCATAGAACCAAGCATATATTATATTGCATAAAATAAAGGATCTTTCAGAGAACGTGTATCTTTCTGCATGGATAATTTGTTAAAGTAATTTAAAGAAAATGCTAACCATTAAAGGAAATTATAGCTAACAAATGTGCCAGATTAATTTGTAGCTGAGTCTGTTAACGGGTTAAGGAACACATACACTCTCAAGTCAAAAAAACCACGGAACACAAGGGCTCACAATATAGGAACAATGGTAACTCCAAACCTCCAAGGACACACACACATACAATGAAACTCAATGAAAAAAAAACACAAAGCCCTCTAGAAAAAATAATAAAAATGAAACCTTTGTTGTGGCAGTTTAAAAGGTATCTCCCTGAGGTGGAGAACATATCACACCTGTCATTCATACAGTCTGCCTGTACCTGCTGTTTGAATTTATGGCAACGGTACAGGAGGATACAAACATAAAATGGACAATATTTTAAAGGGGATGATGGAGCTCAACTGCTCTACGGACTTGAAGACCAAGGTGATGGAGATGTGCAGAGAAAACAGAGCTGGCTGGAAAGGCGCACAGCTATAGGCACCTAAAGAAATACTGATTTAACTGGCACAAGTGGGGGAAAGATGAGTTAATTGTGTTTTCAGATCTCAGTTCCACCTATAACAAAACCAGCAACAGATGCTTTGAGATTTTCTCATTGAAAGTCATGGGAAATTTTGAATGTTCGTATGTTTAATTAGATCGGCTTGAAGGTCATTTTTGGAACTGGGCTGATTTAGACATTGATTATTCAGAACCGGAGCGGATAAATGAGGATAAAAATAACTTTTGCAAACAGAAGAAATAGAACAATTAAAGTAGCGATGAATAATCATGATTGGAATACCTGAGATAAGCTGCATGAAAATAAGCTTAACAAAGCTGAACTTTCTTGTTTGAAACAAAAAGATAACTAGAATAGTGTAAGATAAGGATTAGACTCACAAGAGCTGCTAGATCGATGCGGCTAGATTATGATGAAACTTGGAACTACCATAGAGATATCAGTAGATAAAGAACGTCATAGCAGCCTAACATTACACCTGAAGGCTCACATGTTTGACAGCGCCAAGACAGCTGTGATATGCTCCTTAACTAACAATGGATAGAAGCCAAGCTGTAGAACACGGACAAGCATCCACAATGTGTCTTAGCGTAAGTCATTTGACCAATGTAGTTGTGTCAAGAGGAACGTCTTTAGCGATGTTTGACACAAAAGCTACTGCAACTGAGCTGTTTTACTGCCAGGTGTGACAACAACCCAGGACACATCTGGAAAGCATATTCTGACATTTTTCAGTGCACTGCACAACATA
Source organism: Mormyrops boulengeri (assembly GCA_026781065.1). Lineage (NCBI taxonomy): Eukaryota > Metazoa > Chordata > Actinopteri > Osteoglossiformes > Mormyridae > Mormyrops > Mormyrops boulengeri. Next base: position 31,140,788 of record JAODLD010000046.1, on the reverse strand, counting down.
AAGACTATTTTCATAATTTCAGGCTTTTAAAGAACACCTGGTGTTTTGAAATGCAGTTGTGTTACTAATATAACAACAAAAACATTGACATTGAGAACCCATTTCAGATTCCAAATAAGAAAATGCGTAAGTATTTCACTGGTAACAGCAATGTGCTGGTATCCCCATACAGGGTGCTCTCCTGTGTCGCACGCTATGCTACCTGGGATAGGGTCCAGTCCTCTCCCCGCTCTATGATAGATCAGAAGTTGGAAGATGGATGGATCTGACTCCTCTGTCAGACAATCTTTGTGTTGTCTTTTTTTCATCATTTCAAAAATATGGAGGATTTTCCAGTGATTTTTCAATCCCAGGTGTGTACAGAACAACAGAACCGCCAGCCAGAACACAGCGGCCGACCCGGGAAGAAGCATACAACAGCCTCTCTTCGGTGCTGACAGCACAGGCGAGCTCGTCAACCCGCAAGCCTGTGACACTTCTATATATAAACAACAGCAAATGTCAGACCTATCAGCTGTTTAGCAAGCAAAGAAAGGCCATGTATCATTTTTATGCTGTTCTGTTTGACTGTAACATGCTGGTAGTCATAATGTGATTCTTTTTAAAATGGCATCAGGTCTTACAGTAGCCTGTTTTTCAGGAGGGCTGCTGAAATACATCCCATACTAAAACTAGTACAGATCCCATTAGACTTTAACCATCTGTTACTTAAATATCTGTTATGGTGACATATACTGCTTTTAGGGTGGCTAAGTAGGTCAAACTATAGCATCATGCTTCTGTTCTTAGGTGTTTGAGTCCTGTCCCCACTCTCTGTATGTGAAGTTTTCGTTTTCTCCTTTTGCTGGGTGAGTTCCCTACATGTAACTCTGGGTGCCACCCACAGTCCAAAATCGTATGGGTTTGAGCAATGGTGTCTATCTATAGTCTATGTGTGTATTGTGATGGAGGAGTATTGCATCCATACCAACATTCATAGGAAGTGACGGGGACTAGCTGACAAGTGCACTCTGTCACCCCCGGTGGCAGAACGGGAAGTGAATTTAATTTCCAGCTCCAAAGGGAAGAAATGGCACGATTAACAGCTGTGTAATTGTCTGCAGATAGATGCCATGGGGATTATCGTGTGATATGAGAATTTGCTTGCTGTAGCAAACTTTTAGTCCCTAATTTACGAAATAAAAGGTATAGGAGGGTCCCTGTGGACGTTTTTAAAATGTTAAACCCATTACTCATGGTAGTACTTCTTATGGTTAGTGCCTTAGAAGCTTTTAATTCTGATGTAGAGTTTTTTTCTTCAACGGTCATCTCAAGTTCCGATGGGTTGGTGCCCCATCCTGGGTTGTTCCCTGCCGTGTGCCTGTAGTCTCTGGGATAGGCTCCGGCCCCCCAGCGACCCTGAATAGGATGAGCAGTTATAGAAAATGGATGGATGGATGGGTCCTCTCGAGTTCTCCGTTGTGGAGTTGGACTCCCTATCGCATTGTGTAAAATGTTTAGCTACACAGCGTACAGAAACCTGCGTCCCAAACCATGCATGATTGGCGGTATTTCTTCTATATGATGTGTAGCGCTGCAGCACCCTGGCAGAAGTAGCAATTTCAGGTCCAGAAAGTAAAAATCCACCTCACCATTTGGATTCTTACCATTTGGAGCCCTTCCTCTGCTACATTTCTCTGCCTGATCTCTGGGTTGACCCCAGCAAGATGACCCCTCAAGGGAGTCGTCCAGGAAGCATCCTGGATAGATGCCCAAATCACCTCCACTAGTTTCTTCTCCCACCAGGCGATCCTGAGGCCTCCAAACTGGAATCCCTCCACTCCTTGGCTATGCCTAGAAATTCTGTCCAGAATTGAACAGAATTCGAATTCAAATTTTATTTGTCACATACACAATCATACATAGTACGACATGTAGTGAAATGTATTTGCAGTGCCCAACCAATTAAGAATAAAGTAGAATACAAAAATAAAAACAGACGATAAAAATTAAATGTAGTACAATAAAATGTAAACTGTAACAATAATAGAATAGAGATAAAAATATAGAATGTAAAAAATTTAAATAGAAATATGTACAAATAGAATAGAATAAAATGTGCAATTAGCAGCAACAATGTCCAATTATTATTATTGGTGTAAAGTACATTGTAGTGCAGTACAGTGAGTGTGTGTGTGTGTGTGTGTGTGGGGGGGGGCAGTGATCAGAGTCCAATCCGAGGTGGTGTTCTGGTTCAGAACCCAAACAGCCTGAGGGAAGAAGCTCCTCCTCCTCATTCTCTCAGTGTTGGCCTTGAGGGAGCGAAGACGCTTCCCTGACCTCAACAGGGAGAAGAGTCCATT